>PVLD010001973.1:0-180920 GCA_004027595.1 Dinomys branickii
CTAAATTTGCATGTCTGTATATGGGTCCATACATCTACAATTCGAAGATATCAATGGATAAAGCAACAACTACTGTTGAGACCATATCACCTTGTCTATAGATTAGTTGTGATTGTACTATTTTCTATGATAATGGGTGTCTGTTTGTCAATATGTTTTTGTACTTTTATGTTTCTAAAATAAAAAAAAAAAAAAATGAGTTGAAGAACAAGTTTTAGACACTAGCTTTTCATTTGCCTTCCTCAATAAACATGGCATTTAAATTGCAAAAACTTGAATATGGTCCCAGCACAAGTCAAAGCATGAACCTTCTGTCAAGAGAAGCTACGCAAACCTCAAGGGGCAAACTGTGACTTCTTCCCTTATGCTAACCAGTAGGGTGGTCATCACTTTAAAAAACTACTCTTCCTACCTAGACCATGTCTTTGGGATGCCAAGTAGGTGGCTGGACATTCTGTGCCCCTGACCCTGAACCCCATGGCCGGGATGAAGACTTACATCAGTTTGATGTGGAATACATAGAGCTACTTCCTCGCAGACTTTCGGTAAATCACAGGAAGCCTTCCAGACTCAGCTCTGTCCCAGATGCATAAAGTGCAAGACTTTAGTGGGAGACTCGGAGTCAGGAAATTAATTCAGACCTGTATTTGAAGAGGGCAATGTGGGGTCCCATGGCCTCCTGCTAAGATCTGGCTGGGTCCTTTCTTATCTACTTGGCGGAATGGATGGGAAGGTCAGGGCGGAAAGGCTTCCTGCCAAGATCAACAGACTGACAAAAGTCTCATCTCACCCTTGGGTATAAAAACAGATCTGCCCACCCCATTTCTGCAGTGTTTGATGAAGCCACAGCCCAGACATTGACAAAACAATACTGGGCAGTGGCCAAAAGAAAGGACTAGAAACCTTACCTTTGCCACTTGGTTTTGTGACTTAACTGCTCTGGGTTTGGCAGGGGAGAAAGAGAGGAAGATGGGACTGCTGAATTACAGAGACTCCCTTTCCTTGAAAATGCCAAGGTTTTCGGTCCTCTCCTTCTAGAGTGTATTGTTAGGAAGATAAGCTTCCCAACTGATCAGAAGGCAAAACTTGGCCCTCCCAAAATGCTTTCTTTTCACCATAGCAGAGATCCTGAGCTGCTCATGCTCCTGTTTGGTTTAACAAACATTTGGCAGCACTTGCTGTCACCTAGAACCCTGCACTTAGTTCTGAAAGCATGAAGTGGGCTACCTAACATGCAGGGGCTTAGGGAGTCTCCAGAGCACTAGCTTAGCAAAATACATATTAAATGCTTATTTCAAAGAATACAAAAACATACATGTTCCAGTTTTATTTTCTTTTATATAAAAACAATTTTTGTGGCACTGGAGACTGAGCCCAGGGCCTGTACACTGAGCTTCATCTCTACTGCCTCTCCCCTTCTTAATATTTTTAATTTTTGAGACAGGATCTTGCTATGTCACTAAGTTGTCCAGGACGGACTCAAACTTGTGATTCTCCTGCTTCAGCCTCCCAGGGTGTGTGGATTACAGGGGTGTCCCACCATGCCTGACTTGAGGGCAGCTTTAAAAGGAGTCTGAAGATTTTCGGTGGTACCCCTTCCACTAAGAGTGATCTCAGCGATGGCACTGGAATCAGTTGAATTTTGCGATCAGGATGGTGATGCTGCGGTTGGTGGGAAAAGCCTACTGCCTGGCTCTCCTGCAGCACTCCGGGGAAGCTGTCCATCACACATCAAGCCTGATAAACCACAGACACCTTCGTGTCCAGGGGCCCTTGTGAAGAGCCCCACTGAGCTCCTGAGACTCCCCAGCTGTTGGACTTGGGAGAGAACACGGCAGTAGAGCCATCTGAGATTGCAGCCAAGCCACCCCTGATGGCTTCTGCATGGCATGTCCTGGAAGAGACAGACCTGCCTGGCTCAGCATTTTGTGAATTCCCAACCATAAAGCTGGAGACAATCTAAAATGATGATTTTGCTGGTGCATGCTTGGAGGCTGAGGCAGGAGGATTGCCATGAATTTGAGGCCAGTCTGGGTTACATACGCAAGTTCAAGGCCAGCTTGCCCTGCATAGTGAGACCCTTAAAGAAACCAAAATAAATAAATACAGAAATAAATAAAATAAAATAAACGATTATTTTAAGATACTGATTTTGGGTGTAACATTTTATACAGCAACAACAGGACCAGAACAATATCCTCATCAATATTATCTCTAAAATAATCAAGAATCAGAGTTACCATAGAAGCATTTATATTACAGTGATTATCCAATGAATATAACTCACACTCAGGGAGAAAAAGGTAACACTGATACACTGACATAAAACCTTCATAAACAGGACCATGCAATGTTCTCAAATATCTTATAGCTTTTAAAGTATAGCCTTGAGCTTGGTGTGGTGGTGGTGCATGCCTGTGGTATCAGCACTCTGGGACGCTGAGGTAGGAGGATCAAGTTTGAGCCCAGCCTAAAGAACTTAGTGACTTAGCGAGACCCTCTCTTAAAATATAAATGGCTGGGTATAGCTCAGTGTGAAGGCCCAGGGTTCAATCCTCAGTAGTGAAAAAAAAAAAAAAGTGTAGCCTTGAAATGCATTTTAAGAGTTTTTGGCCTAGAAATATTTCTATGGAATGTGAATATTCTAAAAAAATTCAACTTAAGAAAAATGAAACAAAGATAACTCCTTAAGTCATATTTACTGTTGATCTGTGTCACATTATCAGTGCTGTTCAGCACAATTGAAATGTTTGTCTTTGTTTGAGAAAAAACAAATCATCCTGAGTCTTTATGTGCTTCAACCACAGTGAAACCCATTCTGGTCTGCTGATCAGAGGAGAAATACTAGAAGATAAGAGTAGACTCCTGCCTTCTACCTCCATAGCTGGACCATGCAGCGCATGATCTTCCATTATAAACTCATAGATGTTTTCAACACCCTCAAGACTCCAGGGCTGTAACTCAGCTAGAGGTGGAGCAACTTGCCTTTATGAACGATAGCTTTGTGACGCAGTGGACCAAACCCTGCTCTGAAGATGCAACTCTAGTCACTATAGAAAATATCTCTGTCTTAACAGGTGATGATTTCGGAGCCTCCTTGGGAAAGCAGCTAACTTCGACCTTCATGTTGGTTTCTTTTTTGCAAATTTGTAACTACAGCTCTGACCTATCTTAAGAGTTACTGTGTAGGTGGAGGGAAGCTGCAAAGTGGCTTTAAATAAATTCTGCAAATTAAAATACTAAGTTAGCTTTGAAAAGATGGTAGTTTTCAAAACTCAATTGATTTTTCTTTTTTGAGTTAATCCTAGCCTGGCACAGTGGCATGTATCTGTTATCCCAGTACTCAAGAGGCTGAGGCAAGAGGATCCCCATGAGTTCAAGGCTGGTCTGTGCTACATATTATAGTCAAATCAAGGCCAGGCTGGACTGTGCAGTGAGACCTTGTTTCAGAAAATAAAACCAAACAAACAAAAAATTAAAATTGCCTGCTTTTGTGATTGTATGTAAGTAAATATGTATGTGTGTGGGGTAGAATGGGACTTTAGTGGATAAACATAAAACTCACTCAGGAGCCTTTGGGTTTGGAACTAATGAATGCAACAAGGAGGGAAGCACCTGCTTTCACGACTGCACTAAGTACAGGTACTATGTGAAGTCCACACAGGACAGGGGAGGACGAATGACAGATTACTTAGGTAGCAAGTTCGCAGTGTGGTTCCTCCCATTGGTGAGGTCCTTCTTCATTGAAATGTGTTTAAAAAGATCATTGTCCTTTGCAAAACCTTTTGGAAGTAATTTATGGCAAAAAGGGCAAGTCTGCATATACTATGGCTGGTTTTCAAGCTGGTGAAGAAAACACCCTTTGAACTCCACTTGCTTTTCTTTGCTAACCTCACTGTAAAAGCTTGCCTCACTTTCTCCCCCACTTTGCCTGTGTTTGTGAGGTCTCATTTGTCTCCACTTGGCCCCAAGGTTACTTCCTGTCTCAGACCTCCTGATGTTCTTCCTGTGAGTCCTTGTCTCCCTGCTGCCGGGCTCTCACAGCCTCCAAGCCTCCATTCACCACTCCTCGCGGCCAGTTCCGACGCTATGCTCAAATGGCTCGCTCATATCCTGCTTTCCTTTTAGACTGAGGGTGCCCGGGACCAAGGACTGTGGCTCACTGATTACTCCTGTCTGCACAGCCAGCACACAGCTCCATGCGCATCAGGTGCGCGTCAGTGCTGAAGCCCTGTCCTTGGATCTATCCGCCATCACTTAGTTTACTCTGCATTTCTAAGCCCATCCCTTGATCTCTGTGGTTCCCTTTGAGTTTTGATTCTGAAGTTCTTAGCTATGAAATAGAGGTCACGTTTGCCAATGCAAGGCCTGCAGACATCTGTGTACATGTGCGTGTCCAGTGTGTGCGTGTACTGAGCCACGGTCTCCCGTTCTGGCTCTGTCCATCGAATCTTCCCTTGCACACCATGCTCTCTTTCCATTCCTTTCTCCCAGTTCCCTTTCGGAGCACATCCGAAGGTGAGAAAGTTTCCTTTTGTGACTACATTTGTACTTGCCAAATACTATGCTGAATCCAGCTACAATTCTGTGATTATTCTGAGAAAAGTGTTATCTTTCTAGTGCAAAGTAAGTTTTCTTATAATCTACCTATCAGAAGCCTATTCCAGTCTTTAAATAGGGCCTTGAATAAGTAAGATTCTGTTTGGAGATGTTTCTAGCGTAGAGAAACATAGGCTGGAACTATTCCACAGGAGCCAGCATGAGTTATTGTTTTAAGAATTTAAGAACATTGAATGGTATGGGAAGTGGTCACCAGAAGTGGTAAAAGCATGGTAGGAGACTAAATAGAATTCAATTCCCCTTAGCTATGTTCATTTTCTCTATTTCCATAAGGACTCGAAGTTACTACGTAAAAATGCAGACAAGCTGATTCGAAGAGGTCATTACACTTCTTTTCTCCATCTTCACAATTTGCCAATGACAATGTACATTTCTAACTAGAAAAATACCCCAAACTCCAACATGATATTTAAAGAAAAAACCTGAAAGGATTAAAAAGTGAACAGATTAAGATATTTAAAAGGAAGAACATCTGTGTTGTATATTGTAGCCTGGGCAAAGAGGGGAGCAAAGGCACTTTTGTTTATTTACTTATTTTGTCTTTTTGAGACAGGGTTTCCTTATGCAGATCAGGCCCTCTCTGAACTCGCTTTGTCCTTCGAAGTGAACTCCCAGTGAGTGATCCTCCTGCCCTTGCTGGGATTACAGGCCTGCGCCACCATGCTCAGCCAGCAAAGGGACTTTTTATTGTAATATTTTATAATGAAAACACTTTACATTCACAAGAGTAAAAATAATGTGTGATGTTCCAGGTAACCATCAGTCAGGTTAATCAGTTACCCACACTGCTGGCTTTGGTGGCCTGTGCCTCCCTGTCTTTTGCTTCATGCAGTTCTTTTAAAGGGTCCTGGGTAGCCCTTCAGTGTGGATGTATTTTATTTTATACACTGTAGCTTGGTGTCTCTGGGGATACTTCCCAAAGCCTCAAACCTCTGGACACCCACTAATGTGCCATACCATCTTGATACTGCGAGCGTGCACCCTCCAGCCCCACCAGGAGAAAAGTCCCATTGACATCCCTACGAGCAAACATCTATGGGAAGCACAGAGATATGGTATTTACTCAACTTTTCTCCTGTCGGTTAGGTCAGAGAACAGACTCCAGTGGCCAGGATAAAGCCAGGGTTGGCCAGGCCTTGGCAGCCCCAGCCGCCCCATTATGATTCGAGATTGGGATGTAAACGAATGCAGTGTTTAACAATCGCCAGTTTGCTTTTAATGTTTTATAACCGTGACTGGGGCTGGGGAAGAACACAGCAGTGTCTTCTTCACTGGAGCTGAAGTCGAGGCTTTATTTAGTTTTTGGGCAAGCCGCACTGGCAGCTGCACGGCCTCAATGGGCGCTTTCTAGTCCGGAGCGGGCTGCGGGCTGCGTTGCTGGGAGCCAGGGGTCTGGAGCAGACCGGAGCGCGGCGGGGGCGGAGGAAGAGCAGCCCCGGCCTGCCCATCCCCATCCCTCTCAGTGACAGGTGCTCGGAGGAGGAGCAACGCCAGCCTCCCAGCCCTGCCGGGGGCTCCGGAGCCCAGGCCCCGCGTCTGACACTAACGGTCGTATTTTTTTTTTTTTCCTTAATGCATTTTTGCTTCAGGCGTCCAGAGCTTTGGCGGGCAGAGATGGACCCGTGGCTTGGACTTTCTCTGCGCAGCTAGCGCTGATGCAAACACTCACAAAGCCCCTGACTTTGCCTAATGACCAAGACTCACTTTGATAACAAAGCAGCCCTGCTGCTGGCAGAGCTGCCTTCTTAGACACTTGATAAAGTTCGAACGGGCAGGAGCATTTGAAGGAAAGTCTCTAAGTCCTATTTCCTTACAGTGGAAATAGGCCAGGCCAAAGGAGATTATCTGCTCTTGATTTGGGTTGACAACCCTGTTGATTATTAACGATCATTTACTGAGAACTTTCGTGTGCCAGGCACTGCGTTAGGTACTTTATGCTCCCTTTCTCCATTGCAGTGACCCTTTAAAGCTTCCTTTTTGGTGTTTTTCTTTTCTAACCAAAGGAAAAAAAAAATTGAATTTCAAAGAGATTAGGTAATTTGTCCAAGAGGATTAAGCAGTTTGTAAAAGGTGCAAACAGAAATCCAATCTTGTTAACAACTGTAAAATAATTTTTACTTTGTCTAGGGGGAAATTTACAGATTTCAAGGCCCAAGGTGGCGATGGTCTGCAACAGGTGAGCTGGCCGTGGGAATACAGAGCAAGTTCATGGTTCAGATAGTCTAAAATAGCTATTCGTTTCATTGCAGAAAATCCCAGAAAAATGAAGGTAAGGTAAAATTAATTAGGCAGAGTTGAAAAAGCACCCCTTCTCAATAGTTCACAGCTTAGCCTTGTATAAAACATCTTTAATTCCAATAGCTCATTCTTATTTTATTTTAAATAATTGCTCATTCATTTAAAACATTTTTAAAGATTTCATTTTTGGGGGGAACATTTTGAAATTTAAATGAAAATTGAGAGATAGATTACAGAGAGTTGCCTTTGCCTTTCACCTCATTTTCCCTATTAGCATCTTGCATGCACACTATTATAACTAATAAGCCGACATTTATATGTTAACTGATGGCATAGTTTGTTTAAATTCCTTTGATTTTACTTGATTCCCTTTCCCGCCTCTGGTGCCATCTAGGATACCACATTACCTTTAGTTGTCTGTCCTCTTGGTCTCTGCTTGGCTTTGAGAGTTTCCCAGACTTTGGTGGGTTTGGATTACCTTGACAGTTTGGACAAATGCTGATAACTGATTTTGCCAGAGGTAAGAGGATGTCCCTCTACTGGGATTTGTCTGATGTTTTTCTCATGATTAGCCTGGGGTAATGGATTTGGGGGAGGAAAACCGCACAGGGAAAAGTGCTACTTTATCACATCATATCAAGAGTATGTTGATAGTTCAACATGATTTATGACTGCTGGTGTTGACCTTGATCTCTTCGTTGAATAGTTGTCAGGGTTTCCACTTAGAGTCACCTTTCTCCCCTTTATGCACTGTGTTCTTTAAAAATCACAACGCACAACCCATATCATTAGGAGTCCTCAATAACTTTGAAAATAATCATGTTCATTTCTTGCAACCTCTCAATAATGATTTATTCTTATTTAGCCTTATTTGATCTCATTTATGTTTATCAACCTCTCTATACCCGTTCTGCAAATTATAACTAACAAATTGTAGACTTCCCGTGGACAGATTATATAGTTCACCTTGTCCTTTTGTGCTTGGCTTGCCAAAGTCAGCTGAAGCAGACCTACTGAAAGAGTTCTATATTTAATATTACCTGAAAGCAAGGAAATGGTAGTCCTGGGGAGAATTAGATATTGTTAGGTGTCTTGAAATGTGGTTTGGGACCCAGTGCTATTGCTCTTTTTTTAATTGTAGAGAAGGAAGACATAATCTTTTCCTCCTCAAAGTCTGGGGACTGCTCATCTTTTATAGAGAAGTTCAAGGGGTGAAGTGTGTTGTCCTAGGTCACAGTGGCAAGTGTCTCAACCCTCATAAAACAGACTTCTTGCTGTGAGTGGGGTGTAGTATCTGCTACACACATAGATTTCCCAGCCAGACACAAAAGCAGCTGATTCCTTGGTGGTGGTGAGGAGGAGGGGGAGTAGAGCTTCGGATATGTGTAGTATCGTCTCATTAACTTTTTAATATATTATTTGCTACAGTGTTTGTAAGGCAAAGGGAAAGTAACCAACCCTAAATTCACCTCTTAGATGTCAGGATATTTGTTATCTTCCTAGACATTTCAGGCTTTAATCAATTCTGTCTGTGGGCTATTGAGGGTATGGTTTTCTTTGTTCACTTCTGTTTGAAATGTTTTACAGTATGTTTTTATGAATTAAAACATCAACACAAACCATAATGTCAAAGAAAAGCTAGCACAAAATCTGTTAAAATATAACTGAACATTGGCCGATGTCAACTGCAGTGGAACAGGAACAACAAAGTTAGCAGTGAGCTCCTGGTCCTGAGCTGCTGGTAACCAGCAGTCTGATGCCATACGTGTCGATGTGTTATCAGCTGAGGTTCTAGATCACTTAGGCAGAGATTGTCTGCAGATCACATTTGCCTGTTTTCTGTTGTGGTGGTGAGTGGGAGAGTTCAGAAAGCAGAGTTCAACTTTCTGCCAAAAAAAATCTACCCCCAAATTAACAATAGGAAGGAGCTGGCAGGCCAGACAGATTAGGCTAAGCTCACCCACAGAAGAACATAAAAGACACTCTTCAAGGGAAATATAGCTAGAGATATTTTAAAGGAAGTCATTAACAGGCATATAGGTTTGATTTATTTTATCCAATATTCAGCAGAGGAGAACAAATAGATACTTTCCCGTGATAAAGGGGGTAGGCAAAAGAATCCCTTCCATAAACCTGTCACTAAAGTACGCGGCAGTGGCAATGAAGGAGGATGAAAGGCAGCAATGTAGCCCAAAGTTCTCGAGCTTTTTAAGAGTGAGAATCTCCTTTGGAAGTCAAAATAACTTTGCAGGTGTGGAAGCAAGTGTAGCTGACTGTCTTTTCACTGATGAAATAAAGAACTGCGTGTTAAAGCTGATATTAATCCCATATTTACCCTAGAGCTTCTGTACACATTTGAAAACCCAGATGCAGACGTGTGAAGGCTTTAAGCCATTAAGGCTATCTACAGTGCTCACTGCAGAAAGGCTTGCAGCCAGTCCTGAGATTCCAAGACACCACCCTTATCAGGAAGACCCAGGCTGCGCCACCCCGCCCATGTCCAATCTCCATTCCTGACCCCAAGCTTCTCTTGTAGTGGAGGAGCTGATCCACGTGGACTTTGGATCTTGAGGAACCCCTCCCTTCTTATATCTCCACAGGACACTTAAAAGGGAACTCCCTGAGGGCTGAGACTTGACCTGGCTGGAGTTCTGTCTTCCAAAGTCTAAGCAACTCTTGGTGGCAGTGGACACTCCCTCCTCCTGCCTGTGCTGCCAGTTCACTGGACCGTGTGCCAGCCTGGAAAGCAGCGAGAGGAGGCCGGAGTGGGGAGAGCTTCGGCCACCTTGGGGCTCGGAATCTATCCCTGGCCATAGCACAAAGCCCACTAAGCAAAAGCAGTGTGTGACCTGAGGTTTTGACCCACTCCTGAGGTTGCGAATGGATTACTCCCCCCTATTCTGGTTTCTTGAGTATGGTATACGCTTTTCTGGTTTCTTGAATATGATACCGTAATGACTGGGATCTTACTGGGTCTGTCCTCTGTCCCTACTTCTTGGTTCCCCTGAGGGCAAGTCTCCCCAAGCTGGGGTATCTCGTAGTAAGTCCTGAGAAAAATCTAACACTTTTCTTCTTTCCTGGCTACTCACCTGATGAGCTCACTCCCATCCTAGAGGATAGAACCTAGATTTTAAAACAAATCTGGGATTCCTCCCTTCTTCCCCAAACCACAACATCAGAACCAAACCGAAGGCAAAACTGTCCCACTTTTGACTGACCCAAACTAACATTAGAAAGCCTTTACTGTAGGCATCAATTGTTGGTAAAACTGCAAATATCCTTAAGAGAGTGCGCACTGGTTAGGATATCAATAAATTACCACTGAATGAGTTTATCAAGTTCTTTCCTAGTGGTAGATTTCAATAATGGGAGGATGGACAGATGAACAGGAATCTTTCTCCACCTACTTTTACCAAGAATCAGGAGAAAGCAGAAAGGAAGACAAAGATTAGATAAGCTGAGATAAAATTCAGGTTCTTGCTGTATCCTCTTTGTCACTTCATAGCACCATAATTATTTTCCAGAGCAGACATAGGCAGATTACTGAGACTGTCATTCAGATCACATTGGTGGTAACCAGAGTTAATAGCCCATATTCCCATATTCCTAATGCTGTTTTATGTCATTTATGGATAACAGCTTTCTTTACCTTGTGTTTAACAAGTGAGGAAATAAAGGCTCAGCATGAATCAAAGTGACTTTCCTAACCCATTCAGTAAGTGATGGGACAAAGTGGGGAACCCAGGCAGTGTGGTTCCCAAATCTCAAATAGTCCTCTGTGCTCTGGACCAGCAAGGGGGAGCCAAAGCACACTGTGGTTCCAGATCAACAGATGCCTCTTGGTGTGGGACCTCAGGGCAGGTCATTTGACCTCTGTGGCCTCAGTTCCACCAAATGCAAGAGATCAGAGTAGATGACTCTTCTCCAACGTTCAGTGATCCCATGTGGGACACAGCTGGTTACGAGATTTGACAGCCTGGGTAATTAATAAAGTTGAGAGTAGATTTTGTCCGTGCCCCCCAAGGATTTATGTGCTCAGAGCTGCTTATGCTCTCCTTTACTTTCATTCATTGTTACTCTTCCTGGTGACGCTAACCGAATTGATATGATAGGGTGCTTCTGGGATGTACAGGTGGGGAGGGAAGGAGCATTGGAGTCAGATGTAACTGAGTTTGAAATCTGCCAAAACTGAACAGCAGCAAGACCCAGGCCAAGTTTTCTGTGCTTTAGCTTCCATGTTTGCAAGGGTTAAAACAGTCACTCAGGGAGGTTGTAGATAGATTTAGTAAAAATTACATACGTGAAGAGCACCAGCCAGTGCCTGGTACATAGCAGGTTCTCAGTAAAATTGAGTTTCCTGCCCCTTCCTAACAGGTGACGTGCAGAACCCAGAGTCATGGTCGTAGTCAGGATACCATGTGACCTCAAACCTCTTCTATGTACCTAATTCCAAGACAGCTGTTGATACAGGCAAAACGGAGTTATATCTCTTTTTGTAGACATCTCTTGAGATATTTTCCTAGCACGTAACACTTCTCTCTTTTTTTAGAAATGGCTCTGGTTGATAGAGGCTTTCAGATACAAATAATAAAAAATCCAATGTAAGCAGGCCTGAGTAATACAGGAAACTTGCTTGTGCATAGAACTGAAAAGCCAAGAGAATGTAAGCTTCAGGCAAGACTCCAAGCAGGGCAGTGATACGGTAGTGCTTGGGATGTGGCTTCTTTCTGTCTCCGTTCTGTTATCCATGATGCTGGATCAATATCTGACTCTTCTCAAGGTCACTCACTGGCTGCCAGCAGCTCCTGGAAGGGACCACGCGTTTTCTCCCTGACATCCGCAAGGCACAAAGAACATCTTGACCAGAGTTATCAGCAAAGACTCTGACTGGACTGGTTAGGGTCCTGCACCCTTGTATGAATCAAGCATCATGTTCGAGCACAGGCTGATTGGCTCAGGGTCATGTATTTTGTTTCTTTGGGCTGGGGAGAGTCATATTTCTTGGATCCGCAAGCAAAAGCTAGGTGTTCTTGAAAAGGGAGAAGGTAATAAATAAATGTGTGGAGCATGCCTGATGAGCTCTGAACAGAAGCGTATGGCTCGGGGTCACTGGAGCTGAGTCATTGGAATGGCCTTATTCCAGAGGGTGGGCCTCAAAATCCTGCTGCTTTTTCTCAGAGCTTTTCTGCTATACTCAGGGCTAGTTCAATATTTCCTTTAAACCTGTAGGTGTTTGTATTTTGTATTACTGCATAACAAACCACTCTAATATTAGCAGTTTAAAACAACTGTTTTATTATTTCTCATAATTCCAGGTTGACTCGGTACAGCCAGGTAATATGGCACTCCATGATGTTGCCTGAGGGTTTAACACCCGGAGTCTTGCAGTGCAAGACTGACTGTGCACCTTGGTTTTACATGTTAATGTGGTAAGGTGACTTTACCTAGGTATTTCAGCAAACACTCACCAAACAAGTATTTCGTAAGTGTGATTTGCATCTACAGTTGATAAAGGGTTACGTTACTTAATGAGGGGAAACCTTGTCCAGTCATTCAAAAGCCTTAGCAGCAAAAATGAGGGTATTCCAGAGGTGATGCTTGCTTGCAGTCTATGCCACAGCAGCTGCCTCCACACCCTTCCCATTTCTGAATTTGCTAATCCTCACAGTTGCACGAGTCAGTCCTTTAAAATTCCTATCTATCTATCTGTATCTACCCATCTTATTGGGGTTCTCGAAAGGATCTCAGCTAACACACCATCTGAAGCAAGAATGACTCAATGAAATGAAATGGGCAAGGCTGGAGAGGAGCAGAAGAAATCGATCTATTAGCCAACAACTGATGATTTATTTCCTCTCTGTATGTGTGTGTCAAAAGTTTCACAAATTTCAAATTTTATTTGTTCAAATCTCTGGTGGGCAAAGAATAAGTCAGATGAAAAATTTATGTCTATCATGAATTGAATCAGCTCCAGATATTTAACTTTTTAAACTTTTATTTATTTATTTATTTATTTATTTATTGTATTTTTGAGACAGGGTCTCACTGTGCAGATCATGCTGGCCTTGAGCTTACTTTGTAGGCCAGGCTGGTCTTGAACTAGCAACGATCCTCCAGCCTCAGCTTCCCAGTTGCTGGGATTACAGGTGTGCACCATCATGTCCGGCTTCTTAGTGTTTACCTATGTATCCATGACCATGCTTGGCATGTTGGGGTCAGGAGTGGAATCCTCAGAAGTGGCAGTGTCACGTGCTCAAGCATCTACGCTACACTGGTGGAGATAAAACAGACCACAGGCGGTAAAGTACACAAGCGGTGTGCCTGTTGCACTTCTATTCATTCTTTCTTAACAGCTCAGCCTTTACTTCTTTTCTTACCCTAAATCTACCCATTCCGCTAGGCAAGATTGCTTTCTTCCCACCTCGGCATTCCATGTCATTTTGTAGCCATTTTCACTCTTTTACCCTGGTGGATGATAGCTTTTCTTATGTGTGGTGGGCAGAATTCCAAGACAGCCTCCAATGATCCTGTGTACAATCTGCTCCCATCAAATGTGAACACAGTCAGTGAACGAGAAGAAGACTGTTCCTATAATTGTGACATGGCCAGTGGGTTTTGCAGATGTAATTACCATGCCAAACCCATGGGGCTTTGAACAGTGAGATTATGACTAGTGGGAGAGAGCTAGGCAGGTCAACTTAAAAGAGAGGATGCTTTGCGAAAGAGCTTTGAGGTGTAAGAAGGATTTGCTGCAGGGAGATACACGTTTGCTTGCACGAAGGTGGAGGGGTCTACAAGGCAAGTACTTTCTAGAATCTGAGAGCGAGCAGTCCCTGGTTGACAGCCACTGAGGTACTTCCATGCTACCATCACAAGGAACTGAATTCTGTCCCAACCACATGTTCTTGGAGTGGATCCCAGGTCCAGATGAGAAGGCAGCCTGCCTGCCACCTCAACGTCAATACTGTGAGACTGAGCAGATGACCCATTGTGCTGTACCCAGGCTTATTAGCCACATGACTATGAGCTAAAAATAATGCTGTTTCAAGGTGCTAAAGCTGTGGTCACTGGCTATACAGCAGTGGAAACAAATACACTATGTAATTGTCCTCTCTACGGAACTGTTATCTCCTGGAAGGTAGGTTCTTGCTCTAAGCAAGAGTCTAAGCAAGTGCTTGACTCGGAGTACGTTGTAGTTTGGGATTTTGCAAGAGGAAACAATACAATACAGGACACATATTTTGTAAGATTATTTATAATAGTCACCCGAAGAATCATATACAAAAAGAGTGCAGGAAATCTGTCCACACATTAAAGACCAAAGAATCCAGGTGAGGGCCTGGATTCCACAGTAATGTCCCGCGTGAGTTCAGCTGAAGATCTAGAGCCCATATAATGCCTTCTACGAGTCCAGCTGAAGGCTTAGAGCCCATGACAATGTGTCGGGCCTGTTTCAGGGATCTGTGCTGGGAAGGCCCAAAGGTCAGTGGTAGAAGCTGGAAGGTCTATGCCAGCTGTATGAAGGATCTGTGTTAGCAGGCTGAGAGAACTGCACTGCAGCCAGGAAGTGATGCTCAAAATAAGAACCAGAGCTACCCTGGAGTGAACTGCAGCTATCCTCAGCAACAGTGAGGCCCTGAGCTCCTCCAATGAAAAGGAAAGCCTAGTTCTTATCAGGAACGGCCATTTGACAAGCTTTTCCAGAAGACTGAACAGTGCACCATCTTCTCCTCCGGAGCCAGGAAATAATGCTCAAAGAGAGGACTGTAGGTCCCCCAAAATGAACTGTAGCCATTCTTAGCAACAACGAGGTCTGAAGCTCATCCTCCAATGAGAACAGCCAAGATCGTCAGGAAAGCCAGCATGACAAGCTCCTCCAAGAAAACCAACAGCTCTCTGCAGCTTTTTCTCTGCTTCCAACAGACTCCCAGCAGCTTCTACCAGCTCCCAACAGCCTTCTTCTCCTCCAGTTCTACCTCTCATGCTGCTTCAGGCGGCCTCCCACACCAGCACCATGCTTACTCAGTTCAGCTGGGGGTTACAAGCTGACCACTAGCTTTCAAGCCACTACTGTGGGGCACTGAGAGCACGACCTGGAAGGGTGTGTTCTTGCTCCTGCCCTTCCTTTTATACTCTGCTTCATGGCTGCTGTGAGGGGAGTAGCTGCCCTCTGCCAGGCCCTTCCAACAGGCCACTTCTGCTTTGGAGTATTCCAGCCATGCACTGCATCCCGCAGAAACCGTGAGCCAAAGTATACCTCTCCTCCTTTAGGTTGTGGGCTTTGGGTATTTTGTCCCAGTAACAAGGAAGTAACTAATACAGGAGCTGATGAAGAAGTCACAGCAAGAGACGAGAAATGTTTCCACCGTTATTGCTATGGTTTGAATATGTGTGTCCCTACAAAATCCATACACTAAAATCTTTAGCTCCAGTGAGCTAACAGTATCAGTAGGTAGGTATCAGTAGATAGGGACATGGGGGAGGTGATTATGTCATGGATGTAGACCTCTCATAAATGGGATCAGTGCCCTTATAGAATTGGCCAGAGAGACCCCTAGACTCCTCTACCATGTAAAGATACAGTGACAAGACTCCCTCTGTCAACCAAGAAATGGGCCCTCACTAGACACGAAATCTGTTGGTATCTTAGTGTTGGACTAGTCCAGGTCAGAACTTCAAAACTTTGAGATGGAAATTTCTGTTATTTTTAAGTTACCTAATCTGTGGTATTTTGTTATAGCAACTGCAATAGATTAAGACACTTACTTAGAGGAATAACTTTATGATGCTCTCCTTACAGAACCTCTGGGTTTCACGAGTTCTTTCTAGCCAAACTATACTCACTCTTTATGGCCACATTCTGTTTGCAGGCTCAAGAAGTGAAGCGGCCCCGATACCCACACACAGATCACGATGACCGTGTTATTTTCTTGCCATTAGCCAAAAGGGCATCTCGGAATCCTCAAAAAGCTAGAAAACATGTTCATAGTTTCAAAATTTCTCTCCTAATATTTTAAATTGGTGTTTCTAAAGGGGCTAAAGAGCTTTCTGACAGTTCAGTTCAGGCACCGTAGCCCGATTAGAAGACTCAGAGCCTGCACAGCTTGACATTTGACTCTGGGCAGCAACAGAGTATGCACTCCTGATTAGAGGAAAATGACATGATGGCTGCAATATGTTTTATAGTCTACACCCCAGCTGTGTATGTGGGTCTTGGATGATGTAAGAACAAGAATCTCAGTGGTGCATGGAGACAAATCAGTGAGTGACAGCAGAGGCTTGTGTGTGGCTGGCCTGTTTTAACCCAGGAAAATAAAGCGTTGGTAACTGATTTTGGTCTCCTCAAACAGAGGAGGAAGAGTTTAAATGATGAGGACCTAGTGCTAAAGCACACAGATAAAATCCCTGCCATGGACAGCTTCAATTTTAAGAATGCCCTAGGGGTTGCTTTGGTTAGAGAATTCATTTGCATTTTCAGTTTCACAAATGTCCACTCTGTGAGCAGTACTGACTGGAGAGGAGGGTTTTTGTAATGCTACAGAATTCTAAGTCTCCCAGCTATGTACACCGACAAGCCCCATCCAAGGTCTTGTGTGGTCTTCTTAGAGATTTGGGCTGTAGCTGGAAGATGGAGCACTGCCTCAGCCAGGGGGCAGCATCCATGTCCTCTGTGGGTAAGGTAAGCGCATACCCTGTACCCTGGCCCATGTGCCCACCTCCAGGGACAGCTGCCGTGAGCATGGCCTCCTTCAGGATCTGGAATCCATGTGTGCATTAAGGACCAGGTTTGGAATAGGATGCTTGCTACACCACTCTGTGCTCGGGGCCATCCAGACTGAGGCTTGGGCATGGGCACGCGCACCTGTGTCCTGCTCCCCTCCCAGGGCAGCAGATTGGGCACTGAAGCAGCCATTGAGGTGATGCTGAAGGGACAGCTGAAGCTCTGCCCAGAAGTTCAAAGGCCTGGAGCCTCTGGGACTTTCTCATGGAGCACTCCTGGAGCAGCACATTGCTTCAGCTGTGGCATGACCAATACGTGCCAGAGCTAAAGGAATGTTTTCCACTCCATCCACAACAAATAAATAATGTCTCTCTACACGAGGAAGGAAAGACAAATTATCTGCCTCTGCGTACAGAATGGTAAAGTCCTCCAGGCATGAGGATGTATGAAACAGGATGAAGGGATTAGCACAGGCTGAGGAAGGCTGAAGGAGAAAAGGAACGGAAGGAAAGAACAGCACCATCATCACACTGCTGACCACAGAATTGAGAGAGAGAGAGAGAGTATTAAAAAAAACTAAAGTTATAAAGGTGGGTTCAACAGTAAAGTTTCAGTAGTAACAATAATTATTAATTGATACTTGTGATAATGCTGTGTTTCTGGATGCCCTTTAAAATGTCTTATTTGTTGTATCTTCTTTTCTCACTCTAAACAGATACATCTCTTGGACCTAATTGTATATTCTTGTTCATAAAAAGGGCATCATGTTTTATCCACTTCATACAAATCTGAATCTACCTTTCACAGAGATCTTTTCCCTGAAAAATGGTGCTGAAAACAGAACAAAGAAGTCAGAAAAGTCATAAACCCGTTCCCACATAGGAATTAATTCAGAGCATTAAATCCTCACCTCCTCCTACATGGTCTTGAATTTATTAAAAAAGCTTAGAAGATTCAAATGGCAACAAGAAGTGTTCAAAATACCTGTATCCATAGGACCTGCCCCAGGAGACCTCCCTGAGAAAGCCAGATGTTAGCTCTCTCTTCCTAATGCAAAAGAAGACAGGTTTGCCTGGCTCTCTTTTTGGAAGAAATTACTTTAAAAGTGCAAAGCTCCGAAAACTGAATAGCATATCATTTTGTCAGTGTGTATCTTTTGAAATCAATTATTAATACAGAGGCAGCCACTTTCAAATGCCTTTGTACACCACGTCGACTGATATTTTCCATCAATTCAGGAGGGAGCAGCAAGTGGAAAACCAAGGAAGGGAGGAGAAATGCCTGCTCATTTTGTTGCCACAAAACCAAAGGACTCTTGATGTCTCAGTACATGTGGCACCCTCATTAGTGTGCTCGGGGGGCGGGGGAGGGTAGAGCGGTGGAAATAAAGTTGTAAATTTTATAAATGCAAGTCCTCTAAAGTAGGCCAATTGGTCAGCTGTGAACTTGGCAGCATCCTGAGGCATGTGTGCTGGGCAGTTTCAGAACACGATGTTCTGTTTCACTTCTGAGAGCAGAGAGTGGAGTAAGTGCCCAGCCTGGGCCAGGGAGAGCTTAGCACAGGCTGAAGAGGGCTAAAAGAGAAAGGGAACAGAAGGCAAGAACAGCACCATCATCACACTGCTGACCACAGAATTGAGAGAGAGAGAGAGAGAGAATATTAAAGTCCCCAAGAGATAACTCTGATACTGATGTTTGCTGAAATTATGTTCTGGAAGATTCAGAGTAGTGGTGTGATTGATGATTAAAAGTAATAACTGGACGCTTTATGTAAAAGCAATGATGAAATTTTGCAAAAGTACTTGGGAATAATGCTGAGTCTATAAACTTTGAACTATAAAGATGCATGGTGAAAAGAAATACTAGAAAATAGTTTGAAACAGATTCCTTTAGTTGTAAATTGAATAATTTGCTAGGCTTTTCTCAAACCTGAATTTATATTTCATTTTGTTTAAATTAGGGCTTCTGTTTGCTGCTGAACAAAATGGTAACACGAAACATATAAAAACAGACGAAAATATTTGGCATTTTTGGTTAATCTCAGATATTTTCAAATGATTTCTGAAAAAATAACTGAAAAGTAAAATGTAAGAATTAAGGGGCCAATAACAAATTATACTCAAATTTATAAAACATAGAAAGTTAACAATGATTTATATCTTGAGATTTGTTTTTTAACCAAAAGAGTTTGAATTATGCTACTGTGACATTCTGTTAGACAGGATCATTTATAGCTGGTAGCACGCAATGAATAAATTCACATATGCTTTTCTTTACTATTTGGTATGGTCAGTAGCTTGAAAGGATAGAGACTAAACTAGTGTAATTGCTTAATTCCACATGTGTGCGAACATTTAAAAATATTACATTGAAAATAACTTAGTAAAGAGTGTCCCTATGTTTGATTTCTTGCACAGAAGAAACAAGTATAATTGCAAAAATCGTTTTAACTTTGTCGTATTTCTTCTTTCATGTATACAACAAAAGACAAAACCAAAACCAAAAAGCCACCTATTTATCAGCACACACACAAAAAAACCTTAGAGACTGCACAGCCCAGAAGACTCAGCTGGTCTTTGTAAAAGAGTTTATAGCTTTCAGCTGAAATCTCTAAGTGGGAATTCTCCTTCTCAGCTGCTGGCCCTTGGTGAGCTCCCTGTGGCCTCTGACCCCATCTCCATGGAGACAGAGGTGGGAAGGGTAAAAAATACGGGGGAAACTTTTTAAAAGGAGCATTTCCAAATCCCCACCCCTCTGATAGTAATGGTTCTCCCAAACTGGCCACACATCAATCATTCAAATTCATTTTCAGTTCTTCAAGGTTAAATGGAAACAAGGTATTTGATCCTAAAGATAGATAATTTATAGAGATACAAAAAAGTAACCTCTCTTTTTGATGCTGCTTAATTGAAGCTCAGAATGAAGGTTAAAAATGGCTGCTGACGTTTAACAATAGAAGGAGACTTCTACCATTATCCAGGTTCTGGTTTTTGGCTGAGTGCCATGAATGTTATGTCTCAGAACTATGCAGCCTTCTCCCACTGTGGAGATTGGCATCTTTCCAACTATTAGAAACTTGGGATCTTCACGAGGAGAAATTTTTTTAAAAAGCGATTCTTTTTTTCTGGATGTAGTGGCAAATACATGTATCCTAGCACTCTGGGAGGCTAAGTCAAGAGGACCCCGATCTGTAACCCAGTCTGGGCAACGAGGTAAGACCCTGTCTCAAGAAATAGTGGGGGTGTAGTAGTAAAATAAAATTTTAAAAAGTGAGGGGCTGGGAATATAGCTCAGAGCAAAGGCCTTCAGTTCAATCCCCAGTACTGCAAAAAAGTGGGTTTCCATGTATATATATCCCAGCCCCTGCCTACCAGCTTTTGTCTCAACCTAGTAAAAATAAAAATGATACTGTAACCACTACTATATGACCACTTATACAATTAGTTACCACAGCTCTACATTGCATCACACATACTGCATACCTGCTACTGTAAAGTTTTTGGTCACTTCGCATAATTTTTGAAAAAAACAAAACATCCACAAAAGAGGAAAGAGTTGTTTGATGAACCATATATTGCTTTTTGTTTGTTTGTTTGTTTTGAGACAGAGTCTGCTGTGTAGTGTAGGCTGGCCTTGAACTCGCTTATGTAGCCCAGGTTGGCCTCAAACTAATGAGGATGCTCCTGCCTCAGCCTCCTGAGTACTGGGATTACAGGTGTGCGCCACAGCGTCTAGCTGAATCCCATATTCTTATCACTCAGTTATGACAATCTCTACGAAGAGCCGCTCCTGTCTAATTTGTCCCCCCATCCATTCCATTAGCTTGAAGCAAATCTAGGATATTTTTATCCATAAATATTTTAGTATGTATTTATAAATTATAAAGCCTCATTAAAACAACTTATACTACCATTATTATTTCTGAAAGTAAATAACAATTATTTATTACCAACAAATATCAAGTCAGCGAGATGGCTGAGTTCTTTATGGTTATTCTATTAATATCCTCATTCTTTTTTCACATTTTATACATACAGAAACAGAGAGAAGGGAAATCTAACAATATCTCTTAGAGGGTATGTTGGAGACCCTGGATAAAATCCAGATATAGCTAAATGCAAGGCCCACGTTTACTTAGGGAAACTCCCCAGATCAAAAAACTTATAATAAAAATGTGAGTAATTACATTTTTTTGTGTAATTCCAACGTGTTACGCTTTGTTCTGACTCCTTGTCTGAACTCAGTCCTCACAATAGTCCAAGGAGGAAATAAGAGAAGAACAGAGGACTTAGGCACCAGCTGGGAAGCGGCACATTCTGCTAAAGGGGTCACCCATTCTCATGCTCATTCATCTACACACTGACTTTTTATTTATCTTTGTATCTATCAATCAATGCATGTGGATAGATAATAGTTTCACTGTTCAAAACCCAGGAGGTTCAGACACGGAGGCACACTGCAGTCTCAGCCTGTAGTCCCCGTACTCTGGGACCACAAGTTTGAGCCCAGCTTGGGCCACTTAGTGAGACTGTCTTAAAATTTAAAAAAATAGATGAAAAGGACTGGGGATGTAGTTCAATGTGAAGGCCCTGTATTCAATCTCTAGTACTGCAAAAAACCCCACAAAACAACAACAGAAAAACCAACCCGAACAAACCAAGAACCAAACAAAAACCCCAAAAAAACAAAACCCCAAAAAACTAGAGGTTCACAACAGAGTTCCCTACCGCCCAGGTCCTATAATGAGAGGCGACCCTTATTTTCAGTTTCCTGAGGAGCTTTCTGTAGATATTTTCTGTACATATGAGCAATG
Organism: Dinomys branickii; assembly: GCA_004027595.1. NCBI lineage: Eukaryota > Metazoa > Chordata > Mammalia > Rodentia > Dinomyidae > Dinomys > Dinomys branickii. Next base: position 21,393 of record PVLD010001973.1, read on the forward strand.
CAAATCCTTTCCCTCCTGTTTTTACAGGGAAGGCAGTGTACTGTAGCACTGTCCTGTGCTCCAGGGTTTCACATGAGCCTTTCCGTTCTCTTTCGCACAGGACCCTCCCTACAGCATCCTGCCCATTCACACTGGCAGGAGCACCCAGGCCTCAGTCTCTAAGTCTTTAAATCTTAACTGCCATGTAAATATTTAATGTTGAGTTGGAACTTTTGTGTTTTCCTTGCTCATACTTTGAGCCCGCCTAAGCTCTCTAAAATCAATTCATTCTGTTCTCAGTGCCTTAGGCAATGCCCTAAAACTTACGATAAAAGTAAAACACACAGAATTGTGTTCGCTGAGATCCGCATAAAGTTTTCTATTAAAAATAATACAATGTTCTAATCAACTACCCTTAAGGTTTTCTTTACTGTACTTTCATTTTGAGATTAACAATTTTAAGTGTTGTCAAAAGAGACAGAAGACAGCTTTCAGTAAATACTGATTGACATGGGATATGCAAATAAAGTATAAAGATTTTAAAACTATTTCCCCCCGGAGAATTTCTAACCATATTGGTCTGGGGCCATAATTGCCAGAATCTGTACAGTATTTTAGAAGATCCTAAATTGGGATTGCTCTCAGGTGCCCAGCAGAGGCAAACACAAATCCTGAAAATCTGGGCCTGCAATGAATTCTGACATGTGAAGTTTCATGGACCATTTAGTCTCACTATTTTCCCCATAACAAAGAAATATGTCACTGTGGACAAGAATCAAGGAACATCCAGGGGTGGTGTGCACGCCTGTAATCCCAGCTTTTGGGAAACCAAGGCAGGAGGATGGCCTTGAGTTCAAAGCCAGCCTGGGCTAAACACTGAGTTCAAGGTTGTCCTGAGTCGCTCTTTTTAAAACAAAACAAATTATCAAAAGACAAAACTATAGAAACAGATTCACAAATACAGAGGACACAGAAATTATCAGTAGAGTTAGAGAAAACGCAGTTTTAGAAAGAAAGGACTTGAAAGAGAAAAAAACTACAGAGGTCAAGAGATATTGAAAAAGAGGTGAGATGATCCGACTGTGGAAATGATGCAGGAAGAATGAAGAAGAGGCAATTGGGGCTGGGGGTATAGCTCAGTGGCAGAAGCGCTTGCCTGGCAAGTGCAAGGTCCTGAGTTCGATCCCCGGTACCGGAAAAAAAAAAAAAAAAGAAGAAGAGGCAATATTTGACAAGAAAATTATTCAAATGGAATAGGTTTTAAGTTATATAAAAATTGTCAAGTTGAATTAGTATCTTTATTACAAGACTGATTCTTAGATTGAGGCTCCCAACAAATCCTAAACATGTTAAATGTAAATCTACACTTAGACACTAACTGAGCAAATGAAGAAGCAAAACAAAACAAGAGAAAGTATCTGTTCTAGACAAAGACAGGTTTACTACAAAAGAACAATTAATTTGACAGTTATTTCTCAATAGCTACATAGAAGTGAGAAGTTATTGAAATATGATTTTAAAATTGTTAGAGATAAAATATCTTTCACCATAGAACTGTTTGAGCAGTAAAAACATCATTTAAAAATAGAATAAAATAAAGAACTTTTCACACAAAAATTAAGGGAATTTTTCCACCACCAGATCATCACTAAAAGAACTCTTACATGAGACATTTTTTATGAAGAAGGAAAATGACCTCAAAAGACCTGAATTTTAAGGAAAAACAAGCAACCAAATTAATAGTGTGTTGGTAACTAAACATCAATGATGGAATAAATAATAGTTTCAATTTATGGGATTAAAAAATTAAATACTTGATTAAGAAAATATGTTAGTAAGAGTGTTATTTAATATTAAAGCATTAAAAGCTTCTCTTCAGAATAGAAATGTTGATTAAGATTAGAGTTTTAGGACTTCTGTGAAGATGGTAAAGTGGTAAGCAGCAAAGAAAAAGCCTCTCAGATTTGGTGGTGTCCAGATGAATATAGCAACATGAGGAAGAGGAAAAGGAGAGAAGTGGGTGCCCGGGACCCAGGAAGGGTCTGACGTTAGAATTAAAGGCCGTGGAGAGAGCAAAGGAAGATACTTCAAAGAAGAGGAAGGAGGTAGCAGAAGGTGCTTTCTCCCTGAGCCTGGACTCACTATGTGGAAGGGGTGCCTTAAATCTGCAGATGCGCGATGACTATTATTGATCCCAGAAGCCTCCACAGAGAAACACACCAGTGCAACAAACAGTGTACACAGCAGACTGCAGTGACTGGTGAGTTACTTGGGTTCAGATGCCCTTCAGAGAGGACGATTGCCTGGTAGTCATCTTGCAGAGGAGCCAGCTGAGCTCAGAACCCAGAAAAACTGGGGGCCAGTTCGATGTAGCAACTTGCCATGACAGGGTCAGGGGGCCAAATTCAAGTTGACTGGAAGTCAGGGAGCTGAGTTCAGGCTGGCAAGAGGCACACAGGCTGCTGCAGACTGAACAAATCTGGTTCCAGCTTCACAGCCAGAAACCGTTAGTTCAGTGGAACTAAAAATGCAGGATTGCTGGGATTATGCACTACCCTACCCTAAAGCTACACCGACTTGCTGGGATTGATTCACGTGGATCAGGACCCCGTCTGCCCACATTGTCTACCAGTGACAGCAGAAACACCTTGACATGGACATATTTTTCTTATTTTCTTCCTTTTTTTTGTTGTCTTATTTTTGTTTTTATTTTGTTCTGTGTTATTCTTCATTGTTTGTTCTCATTTTTCTTTGAATGTGAACATGGTTTCTAGTTTTTTGTTCTTGCTGTTACTGTTTTTATTTATTCCTTTTTCCTTCTGTCTTCTTCACCAGTCTCCCAGTTTGTGTGATCTTCCTTTGTCCTCCAGCCTTGTTTCTAATCTCTTCCTCTTCTATTTCTCTATTGCACCCCCATGGCCCTTTTAAAATTTTCTCCTCTGAGGGTAAAATCATCATTAAGGGCTTATTTACTGCACACAATTTTCTGGCTCATTTGAGATTTTGTCATATAACAAATCTAGTTCACACGGTTAAAGGTTGCAAATTAATAGTTACCATAGTTTGTCATTTTCTAGGTTGTTTGATGCCATTGTTACTGCTGAGTGCTCCACATTGGCCAAAGTGGCACACTTTTTCTAATCAGTTGTTCTTCCTGGTGTATCGAGATTGAGATTGCCTAAGAGTCATAAATAATATTATGCACCAGTGTCAAAGAACCAGAGGCTGAGCTAAGAGGGCAGCAATTTTTCAGCCCGAATAAACTGAAGAGGAAGGATCTTGCTGTAGTCTCAAAACCCAAAAGCTGGTTACACCTGAGACATCATTGAGAAGTAGTAATTTTCTAAGGGTTCTAAATTCTAGCAATAAAGCTACTTACCATAAGCATTTTCTAATCATTAGCTTAGGAATTAAACTAAGAAAACAAAAATAAAAAAAACAGAAAATAAGAAGAAACTAAAGCAAGATGCAAACCCCAGATTTCAAGCTCATCAAAGGTAAACTCAGGAGATAATGAGGTGGAATATTTTGAAAGAAATCTATCTCTACTCTCTGAAGTGCTAACAGTGGAAGTAACAACCTGATGAATCAGGCTGTAGAAAAGATAAAGTCAGAAATAATTTCTCAGATGACTACAGAGATGGTGACCATAAGGAAAGACATGCTTAATGAAACTAGAGTAGATAGACTAAAAATAGATGAGTTTAGGAAAATGATGGAAACTATGAATGGCTAACAGGGGAAAGAAATGGAATCCATGAAACAAATTCAAACAGATATCCAGGAGATTAAAAATCTCACTCAAAGTATATGTAGCAGACAGGTACTGTATTGCTTCTCCAGTATTGTTGGGAGTGTAGACTGGTACAGCCACTGTGGAAATCAGTGTGGAGATTCCTCACAGAATTAGGATTAGAGGTCCCATTTGACCCACCTATTCCCCTTCTGGGTATTTTCCCAGAAGAATTAAAAACATCATACCAGATCAATATATATACACCCATGTTTATAGTAGCACAATTTGTAATAGCTAAATCTTGGAAACAACCAAATGTCCATCAACCAAGGAATGGATAAAAAAAGATGTGGTATTTTTATACAATAGATTACTATTCAGCTATAAAGAAGGATAAACTTGAGGCTTTTATAGGTAAATGGATACAACTAGAGTCCATACTCATAGTGAAATAAATCAGACTCACATGTATAAACAGCATATTGTTTCCCTAGTGTGAGAAACTGACAGGGTAAATAAGATCCAAAATCTACAATAGATACTGTGAAAGAGAAAGAAACTGCTCAATAGGAAAGAACAACTAAGACAGGGGAAATGAAAAAAGAAGGAAGGGAAAAGGAAACAAATACATACACACACAAGATAGCTAAGATAATTATACTACTAATTTCTTTTAGTTCATGGAAAAGACTGGTTTGTGCTTACATTGTTTGACCAGTTTTGCATACCTATATTTTGTAATCTGAGCAACTACTTTGAAGATAAAAATCTGCAGCATATTAACTATTTTAAATTTCCTGTTATCTTGTTTTGAAATTCTGTATCATTGTTTTATTGTTTTTTCTCTTTAAAGGAATTTAAAAAAATTTAAAAACCAACATATATGCAACAGAATGAGTCAGTGTGAGAACAGAATATTACATATAGAAGATAGGATTGCAGTTAGTGACATGAAAAGAAAGACGTTTTAAATATATCAAGTGACTATGACAAATCAATTGAGCAGTTGCTAGATTATGCAAAGAAGAAAAACATAAGATTGATCAGTGTCAAGGAAAAGGCAAGAGATAGCACAAAGGACATAAAATATCTGTTCACAGAAGTAATGGCAGAGAACTTCCCAAGTAGAGAAAAGAATTTGAATATAGTAAGTGAGGCACGTAGAACTCCAATTAGCCATGTTAAAGAAAACTATAGCAAGGAATATCATAGACAAGATTCCAGAAATTCAACATAAGAACAAAATATTAAAAGCTGTTAGAGAAAAGAAACAAATTACCTATAAAGGAAAGCACATCAGAATCACAGCTGACTTCTCAACATAAAACCTCAGGTCAAGGAGATCTCCTAGTGAAGTATTTCAAGCCCTAAAAGAAACAAACTCCAATCCAGCTAGCTGTACTCAGAAAAACTATGTTTCAAAGTTGATGGAGAAATAAGACACTTCCATGACAAAGAACACTTAAAGAAATTCATGACCACACCAAAATGTTCTGAAGGACATTCTAAAAAGAGATAACAAGGGCTACAACTCCATGAACCCCAAGGCAAAGCAAGCAGTTAAGTCGGGGGGGGGGTAGAGGGAGAGAGCCAACAACAGGAAAATTACATGACAATAAGTCAATACATGTCAGTTATAACCATCAATGTAAGTGGTCTCAATTTAATCAAAAGAAACATTGGCAGAATGGATAAAAAAATAAGATCCAACAATGTGCTGAACACAAGAAACACATTTAATTGAAAAAGAAATTCATAGACTGAAACTCAAAGGATGAAAAACAATACTCCATGTGTTAGGACCCCAGAAAAAAGCCAGGGTAGCTATTCTATTTGCAGACCAAGTGGATTTTTTAAGCGAAGACTGATTCAGAGTGAGAAAGAAAGTTGCTACAGCCTTGTTAAGGGAACAATCCAAGAGGAAGCAATAACAGTCATAAATATATATGCACCAAATACCTGTGCACCCAACTATATAAAACAAGTATTAACAGACATGAAAATCAAATAAGCACTAGTACAATTATAATGAGGGACCTCAATAGCTCACTGTCACAAATAGGTCAACTAGACAAAAAAAATCAGACCATAGTGAAATGAAATCAATAGCAAAAGAAACCACAGAAACTTTATAAACACTTGGATATTAAATAACATCCTCCTGAACAACTAATATGTCAAATGAAATTAGATAGTTTCTACAGTAAAGTGATAATGCCAGTATAACACACCAAAATTTATTTGAAACAATGAAAGCAGTCTTACAAGGGAAATTTATAGTGGTGAATACCATATAAAGGAAACAGACTAAGCTCAAATAAAGAACCTAATGTTAACCTCAAGCTTCTAGACAAAGAAGAGCAAGTCAAGCCAAAAGTTTGTGTGCAGGAGGGAATTATAAAGATCAGAGCAAAAATTAATGCAGTGAGACTAAGAAAATGATATAAAGAATCAATGAATTGAAGAGTTGGTTCTTTGAAAAATTAAATAAAATCAACAAACTCTTACCAATCTGTTATGGTTTGTGTCTAGATGTCCCCCCAAAGCCTCATGCAGTCATGGTACAGTCTTCTAGAGTTTGTGACTGATTCATGGACCGGTGCTGGAATTATGGGTGTGAGTACTACACCTGCTCTGGGGCAGGTAGCCTGCATACTGTATAAGGGAGGGAAAGAAGCTCACATTTTCTTTCTCTCTTGTTACTTTTGTTGCATTTGCTGTCTTCCACAGCCATGAACTGTTGCTCCTCAGTGACACCACCCTGCCTTGGAGCCAATTGAGTAGGAACTTAAACGTCTACAAACTGAGCTAAATAAACCTTTCCTTCCTTAATTTTGGGCCTCAGGTATTTTATCTTGGCAACAACAGAAAAGTAACTAAGACACAACCTTATTTTAGAAAGGAAAAAAAATAGACTCAAATCCATGCAATTAGTAATAAAAAGGGTGAAATCACAACAGATCCTGTACAAATCCAGAAGATCATCAATACCTACTTCAAGAACTTGTATTCTAATAATATGGAAAATGTAGAAGAAATGGACAAATTCCTAGACACATATGGCTTATTAAAGCCGAATCAAGAAGATATAAAAATTCTAAATAAACCAATATCAGTCAATGACATTGAAAATGTAATTAAAAACTTAAGAAAAGCCCAAGCCCCAACAGATTCACTGTTGAACTCTACAAGAAATTTACAGAAGATCTAATGCTGCTGCTTCACAAATTCTTTAATGAAATTGAAAGGGAAGCAATATTCTCCAATGCACTCCTGTAAGCGAGCATTACTGTGATGCCAAAATCAGAGAAGGATCTAATCAGAAAGAGCACTAGAGGCTGATATCCCTAGTGAATATAAATGCAAAATTCCTCAGTAAGATACTTGCAAACAGAATGCAGGTAATCATCAAGAAGGTTATACACCATGATCAAGTAGGATTCATTCCAGGGGTGCAGACATGGTTCAACATACGCAAATCAAGAAATGTTATACACCATATTAATAGACAAAAAAGATATGATTCTCTAAATAGATGCAGAAAAAGTGTTTCACAAAGTCCAACACCCATTCATGATAAAACTCTGCAGAATGCTGGAGTAGATGGTCTTTACCTCAATCTTCTATGACAAAGCAACAGCCAACAGCATACAAAATGAACAAATGTGAAAGTTTCCACTCTAAATCAGGAACAAAACAAGGATGTCTACTGTCACCACTCTTATTCAATATTGTTCTGGAAACATCAGCCAGAGCAACTAGACAAGAGAAAGAAATAAAAGGAATAATGATAGGAAAAGAAGTTAAATTATCATTATTTGCAGGTGACATGATAGTCTACATAGAAGACACCACAAACTCCACCAAAAACTTGTAGGTTTAGTAAGAAAATTCAGTAGTGTAGCTGGATACAAAGATAGCATTCAAAACTCTATCACATTTCTATATAAGAATAATACACTGATTGAGAGTGAAATTAGGGAAACAATACCTTAGCATTTCCTAAAATGAAATACTGCGGAGTCAAGTAAAGGAAGTAAAAAACATTTACACTGACAACTACTGTACTCTGAGAAAGTAGATCAAAGGGGCAAAGAGAAAATGGGAAGATATTCCTTGTTTTGGGATAGGAAGAACCAGTGTAGTGAAAATGGCCATGTTTCCAAATTGTTGTACAGATTTACTGCAATCTCAATCAAAATACCATTAACATATCTCACAGAACTAGGGAAAACATTCCAAAAATTCATTTGGAACCAGAAGAGACCTAGAATAGCAAAGGCAATTCTGGGCAAGAAAAGCAAGATGGGGATATCACAATCCCTGACTTGCAATTATACTACAAAGCTACCGTGATAAAAACAGCCTGGTACTAGCAAAAAGAAAAAAGACCTGAGGATCAATAAAACAGATTAGAATATGCAGAAACAACTCCAAGCGTACTTAGCCACCTTATCTTTGACAAAGGAGCCAAACACTTTCACTGGAAAAGGGATAGTCTCTTTAATAAATGGTGGCAGAAAAACTATCTTTCTACATGGTAAAGATTAAAACTAGACTAAAAGAGAAGTGGATCAAAAAATCTAAATATAAAACAGGAAAACTAAATATTCTGGAAAAGAAAATAGGTAGTACTCTTTAAGGCATAGGTGTAAGCAAAGACTTTAGGAACAAAACCCATATAGTACAGGAATGATCTCAAGGAATGAACATCTTATTAAGCTTTTGCACAGCAAGAGAAACCACCAAAAGAATGAAGAGACAACCTACAGTGTGGGAAAACACTTTTGCCAGGTGTTTCTGAAAGAATTAATATCTAGAAAATATAAATAACTAAAAAAAGTGCAAAATTTAAAGACCCACTCCAAAAACAGGCATCTGAAATGAATAGACTTTTCTTAGATAAAGAAGTAGAAATGGAAAATAAACATGAAAAAATGTTCAACACCACTGATCCTTTGAGAGATGCAAAGTAAGACAATACTGAGATTGTATCTTACTGCAAAAAGAGTGGGTATTATCAAGAAATCAACCAATATCAAATGCTAGTGGGTGGTAGGGAAAAGGAACTCTTGGCAATGTTGGTGGGAGTGTAGACTGCTGCCACCATTGTGGAAATCAGTGTGGGGATTCCTCAGAAAACTAAAGCTAGAGGTTCTATTTGACCTAGCGATTTCCCATCATGGTATTTTGCCAGAAGGATTAAAAGCATCACACCACATTGACATCTACACACCCAAGTTTATAGTGGCATAGTTTGTAATAACTCAGTCTTGGAAATAGCCCAAATGTCCATTATCTGATGAATGGATAAAAAAGATGCGGGTTTGTTTTTAAATGCAGTGGAGTACTACTCTGCCATAAAGAAGGATAAACTTGAGACATTTCTAGGTCAATAGATATGCCTTGAAAACCCTAGTCTTAAGTGAAATAAACTGGACACATGTTTAAATACTGCATTGTTTCACTGGTGTGAGAAACCAAATGTGTAACTAAGGGCCAGAATGCATAATAGATATTGTGAAATAGGAAGAAAATATTCACAGTGGGAAGCAGAACTAGGGAAGGGAGGGGGAAAGGAAAGAAGGGATAAGAAAAAATAAGAAAAGAAAGAAAAAATGGAAACAAAGTTTTTGTTAATAAGGAGGGGAAGTAGGGTTGAACAGAAGGTAGGGGAATGGAGAAAAAAAATTGAAGATATATCACATACAGGTTCAAATTCCCTATGGTGCATGTGATCTTTACATAGACCTAAAACGTACCAATAAACTTTTTTTTTTATTTTAAAAGTAAAAGAACAAAAACATATTAACAAACAGACACAAAGTAGCACAAGAAATAGTACAATCAAAACTGATTTACAGACAAGGTGACAGGAACTCAACAATGGTCGTTACTTTACCTATTGATAACTTCGAAGTGTATATTCATGAACACAGATACAGACATGCAAAATTGATCAAACAATTAATCATCTCAACAACAGAAAAAAAAAAAAAAGAAACCAGAAAGCATTAACAAAGAGACACAAAGTAGTACAATAACAGTATGATCAGAATTGAAAGTACCAATAAACTTAATTAATTAAAAGAATCTAGATTTTAAAAAATTAAATACATATCTTAAAATTTATAGAAAAAACACTAAAAATACAATATAAGCAGAGGAAGAAACAGAAGAGGCAAAAACCACACCTAAATCTCAGACAATCCAAAGAAACACAAAGGGTAATGCTAAATGAAACAGAAGAATCAGGGCAAACAGAACGTGAGAGTAGGAAGTAGAAATAGATCCAAATAGACCAGTTACCAATACAGGTGAGTGAGTGTCCTCAATCACACGGCTGTGAAATTGGATTTTTATAAAAATAACATGCTATTTTACAAGACTCACATTCAACCAAAATTCAAATGCAGAGAAAGATTATACTATTAGCTGAAAGTTGGAAAACTAGATAATAAGTAGATAACAGAAGAAAGTTAGCTTGAATTGTTTTAATATGAGACATAATAGACTTTATGGCTAAGAGCATTACCAGAGATAAAGGCAGTCATGTGATCTTCATAAAAGTTTCGATTTACCAGGAAGATATAGCAACTCTTAATTCATAAGATCCTATAATAGAATATGAAAGCAATATAACATCTACCTTCAGTATGTCTATGGTTGGGCCTGAGAATTGCATTTCTAGAAACAGTTTCAGTGATGTTGGTGCTGGTGCTTCAAAGGTCACATCATGAGAGCTAGCGTTCTAGAGGAGTCTTGCCCACATGCACCAATATATATGTATATGCACATATATGTATGAAAGTTTATTGTAGCACTTGTCATCATAGAAAAGTACTAACAGCATCTCATATGGTAATTCAGAATCTATAAATAACTCACAGTGTATTCACAATGGATTGATTATACAGGGATGACAAAGAATAAACTGCAGATACATGTATCTACATAGATACTTCTCAAAAATAATCTGAGACAAAGAAAACAAGAAACAAGAACATCTGACACAAAGTAGAATTTCATTTATACAAAACTCAAGGCAAAACAAATTAAGATGTTGCTTAGGGCTACATTTGGTTATGATAAAATCATGAAGAAAAGCAAGAAAATGAGTATGATAGTTTCTCTGTGGGATGGCATTGGGGAGATGTAATCACGGAATGTAATTTCTCAAGCTGAGAAGTATCCTTGGGTTTTTTTTTTTTTTTTAAATTCTAAATTGTACAGAAAGATGAGACACGCTTTTGGTACCTAAGGTATATTTCTCAATAAGAAACTTGCAAGGTAATGAAATCAGGCTGTGTGTGAATAGGAGCAGTCACTTCCAACTGAAGTGGACAGGAGTAGGTTCTGCACAGAGCTGGGAGTGGAGGTATTAGTGGAAGTTTGATTATAAAAGTCTGAAAGGGGGAGAAAAATATTTTCACTTTGGCCAAATGATATAAGCCGTAAGAAATAGACCTGTCTGGCCAGAGAGAATTCATACGGGGTATAGAAGGCAGAACAGGCTGGAGAAAAAGTTAGACCAAATTCTTAATTTAATGAAGTATACAAGGACAGAGTTTTGAGGCAGCGGAGCACAGATTAGGTACATTCCGATAAAGGAGTCCATCACGTGGCTGCTTTCCATATATATGAGGAAAATTCAAACACTGTGGTTTGCCAGAAACTCTTGGGCAAAAATCTGGTAATGCAATCAGGCCCACTACATTGAAAGTGAAACACCTTTTACTTATTAACTTTTATTTTTATTGCTGTAATTTGATGAAAAACATGTATGAAGTTTTAAGTCTATAACTCTATAAGATTCACAATAAAAATAACAGTTAATCTTTTCTAACTCTGCTAATTCCTAAATTGTACCACCTAGAGACTACTTTTTAACATTTTAGATTCTTCTGGTTAAAACTTGCATTTTTTGAAGAGACGTATCTGTCCTGCAACTTCTTTTTAACTATTATTTATTATTATTATTATTACATTTTTGTAGCAGTGGGAATTGAAGCCAGGGACTTCACAATGAGTTACATTCTCCAGCCCTTTTAAAATTTTTAAATTTTAAGGCAGAGTTTTGCTAAATCACTAAATTGTCCAGACTGAGCTTGGATTTGTAATCTTCCTGCCTCAGTCTCCCAGTGTGCTGGGATTATAGGCATTTCTACCACGTCCCTATGCAATTCCTTCCTTTAGGCTGATTTTATCCACTAACTGAGGATTTAACTTGTTTATAACTGTCAACTCCAGACTCTACTGCACATAAACACTTCTCTATCTTTATCCTCTCAATGTAAATCTTTCACAGTTTTTGGCTACATCAAAGTACAGTGTTTACATTATTATGATCATGTAAATATTGTTCTGAGCAAAGCCATGTGGCATTCTGCAAATAATCTTCATGTTTAACTTTTAAATTTTACTGGAGCTAATTGCTTCTTTTATACTTGCAATTTTCTACATACTTATCCCTGAACTCCATTCAGGTCTCTAAAATATCCCTCAATAGGATCAAATTCATGCTCTATTTTTCCTTCCCTGGAGACATTCCTCTTGGAGGATCCATGTCCTTGTTCCGGCCTGGCTTTCTGAAGTGTGGTTATCCCAGGACTTCACTGGATTCCATTCTAGATATTCTTATGACCTCTTTTTTCCTGTTGGATACTATCTTCCTTTCCCTGCGGGCCGAGAGTGTGAACTGTGAGAGGGCAGGCCCTTGCATACAGGAGATCCAGCCGGTTCTTTAGCAACCCTCAAATGACAGTTATCTTTAAATCTCATCTCATGAAGGGCCAGGTATATAGCTCAGTGGCACAGTGCCTGCCTGGCAAATGTGAGGTCCTGAGTTCAATTCTTGGTACCAAAAAAAAGAAAAGTCTCATCCCTTGGGATTATCAGCTATCTCAAAGAGGACCATTCTTTTGGTTGCCTGATGGTAGAGATGCTTGTAGTGGACTGGCAGCTGGGGTTTGAGCCACCTCAATTTCTCAATTTCCTCATTGTCTTTTCAACAAACAGCCTTACTTTTATCTTCAAATGCCTGGGATCTACAAACTAGCCCTTTCTATTCTAAATGGATAAGGATTGAAAGCCATGTTATTAGATCATAAAACTATCACGATTATAAAAGGGATAAATCAATGAAACTTTATAGTCAATAAATATTTATTGAGTGCCTGATTTGAACAAGACATTATGTTAGAAATTGGCTGCATTTTTCTCTACCAAATTTCTTAAAATTGGAACCCACTCTTTGAGGAAGAATGAGTCAAGTGTGGTACAAATCTCAGACATTTGTGCTGACGTGCAAACCTTTGAAATTCAGTATTCCAGGAAAGTCTGGGTTAAATGTTGAAATCATTCCAGAAAAGATAAAGAAAAGTTCACAAATGCCAGGTTCATCCATAAAAACTAAAATACTTTATTTTATTTATTTTGAGACAGGGTCTTACTCTGTAATTCAAGCTGCCCTTTAACTTACTATATAGCCTAGGCTGGCCTTGAACTCACGCCAATCTTTCTGCTTTGGCCTCCCGAGTGCTGGGATTACAGGCATGTGCTACCATGCCTGCCTCACCAAAATGCTTCAGAAATCCCTGAGACTATCATCAAAGAAAACAAACACATCTTTCGACAATTTTCATGATGGCAGGAAGTATATTCCAGGAATACAATGTGCAGTGCTTGGGATATGCTAAGTTCTAGTTTGGTGATATGTGCCTCCTATGAACAGAAGGTACTTTTTGTGTTATTCAAATCGTGTGGTATAGAATGATCTTCACAGACCATCAATTCTCACTGTGTAGCCTGTGGGTCTCTGGGTTTCTGTAAGGTCACAACTAGTTTTCGGAATGATGCTGTGACATTATTGGCCCTTTCCAATGCAGTGGCATTTGCACCAGTGGTATTCGTGGTTTAGTGTGAACTCAGAGAGCGGCAGGCAATGATAGCAGCAGATGCTGTATTCTTTACCACAGCAGGCACTGCAGGGCAGTGGTGGTAGGGGGTTTCCACTTAAGATTGTCTTTCATAATCTTATTAAATCTCAAGTACACTTAAAGTACACCTTAAAGTATTCTGTGTGGTAAAATGGGACATGTTCCCAAAACACTTTTGCATGCAGAAGTAGAATGCTTAGCCTGGGGGAAAGTACATGTTTAATTGTATGAGACACAAGCTAAGTAGTCATTTTCACAAAATGTGTGTGTGCATGGGTGTATGTGTGCGTGTGTACATGTTTACTTGAAGGAATGACTGACAAGTTATGGTTATTCATACTTGAGTGTTTGTTAGACATTTTCTCAAAAATTGAAGAAGTTAGTCTGACACTTCAAGGGAAACAACTGGCAATATTTGTTGCCAATGAGAAAATTCAAGATTTCAAGTGAAAATTAGAAATTTAGAAAACGATCCCCTGCTGTGAGCTTGACAGTTTCACAGGACTTGCTAAGCCTGTTGATGAGATGGGGGTGATGTTGACAATTGTGGCTTTCCTTGATATTAAAATAATAACAGGCCTGGAGGTGTAGCTTCTTGGTAGAGCATTTGCCTCACATGTGTGAGGCCTGGGTTCAATCCCCAGAACCAACAAAAATTAAAACACCAAAATGTCATATCTTGGAAGAACAACGAAGCCCACTAAGCCAGTATTTTCCAGGTAACCAACGCACAGGTAGGAGACTTGGTCAAAGCAAAAGATAGAGAAAAGAATTCTGACCTGACACAGCAACATTTAAGAAGTTACTACTGGTGAACTTAAAAAAATGTTTACAACTACTTAAAGAAGCTGTTATACTCCCTTATTTTCTACTACAAATCAGTATGAAATTGTCTTTACATGCTTGAAGCCAAATAACATATCTGAGTCAAATGAAAAATGCAAGTTTCCTATTAAGTCAGGCATCAAAGAGAAAATGCAACAATGCTATGCTTTTCACTGTTTCTTAAAACAAAATTAATTTTTATAAAATGCATCAGTGGTTTCCAACTGCAAGTGATATGTAACTCTCAGCAATATCTGTAAACATTTTCTGCTGTCACATTGTGTGATACCGGGGTTAAGGAGCTACTGGCATTTCACGAGCAGAAACCAGGGACAGTGCTGATCATCCTCTAACGCACAGGAAAACTTGATGTTACCTAGCCAAGGACATCAATAGTCCTGAGGCTTGAGACCCTAGAACAGTCATGGTGAACCTATGGCATGTGTGTGGCAGTGGGCTGCTTGTTAGCATTGAAAACTCTAAAAGGTTCACCATCACTGCCCTAGAATAAATTATAGATGAGAGATATAAAAGCTACCTGCTAATATAACACACTGAAGCCAAACCATCAAAGTGTACAAATCCAAAATGTCACATAGATCAAAACACTCTATGTATGAAACAATGTAGGACAGTAGATTTAAGCCATTAGAATTATTTTCTGATTTACCAGTGGAACAGTGTCTCTCTTTTTTTTAAAGGAAAGTATAAAGCTAAGTTTGGAGCTCTGGTTCATCGTTAAAACTAAAAGTCTCTTAGAAGTTCATCCCACTTCATGCTCAACATATAACCCACCTTCACATAATGTATCTGCACCTTCGTTTCTGAATACAAAGCAAACATGAGGCCAGGGATCCTAGACAGAAGCACAGGACACAGTAATAAGCACCTTGTGCTCCAGTTTTCGGACTCTAGGCAATGACCCTCAATAATTCATAAAATGCAAAAATAAATAATTAGTGTTAGGCCTTTAGAAAGTAATGCTAGAATAAGCTTGGCACAGTGGCGCATATCCATAATCTTAGCATTGGGAGGCTGAGGCAGCAGGAGGATTGCCACAAGTTTGAGGCCAGCCTGGGCTACTTGGTGTGATCCTACCTCAAAAAACCAAAAATTCCAATAATAATAATAATTTTAGAGAAGCACTAGAGTGACAGCGCTCTAGTTAATGTTCGGACACATTAATGACAGCATTTTGGTACAAAGGAATTGAATTTCACAGTACGTGGGATCGCCCTAGTGGTCAACTGGTCATAGCTGACGTTGTGCGTTCAACTGTGTTCTTTCCCCCCAACCTCTGTCCCACTATGTGGAAGCCTTAACCTATGAGACCTATGAATGTGACCTGATTTGGAAATTGGGTCTTTGCAGATATAAAGGAGCTAGGATGAGGTCATACTGCATTAGAGTGGCCCCAAAACGCAAACACTGCTGTGTTAAGAGATTTGGAGACACAGCAGGAGGATGACCATTAAAGATGGAAGCAGAGATTGGGATGGCACAGCTGCCACCCATGGAACCAGCAACCACAAAATGTTGGTAGAGGCAAGGGATGAATCTCTCCTAGAGCCTTCAGAGCGAGCCAATCCCCTAACGCCCTGGCATTGCCTGCCAATGCCCTAACTTTGGACTTGTACAGTTGTGTGACAATAAATTTCTGTTGTTTCCAGCCACCCAGTGTGTGGTATGTTGTTATAGCAGCCTGGGAAGCTAAGGCACCTATCAATCTATACCAAAGTCTCTTCAAACGTCTTGTAGGTGGCTTAAGGGCCTTGGGCTGAAAGAACCTGATGCTGGGGTGCTCACTCCTAACAGGACAGGCAGACACAAGGCTGGGTGGCTCTAAAAGCTACAAAATTCCTCCTTATACAATGAGCAGATAGACTTTCTGCTTGGTGCCTTCAGCTTCTGTTTTATTTTTCATCAAGCACTAGTCTAGAACTGTGTTGTCTGTAATACATACCAGGATATCCTTTGACAAACAGATCAGTGAAAATTCATCTTATTCAAAGGCAAAAAGGGAGTTCCCAAGGGGTGAAATCACTGCCCTGTGTACTTATCCTCTTCAGAACAGGTGGGTAGCACAAAGGCGTGAAGCTGCCTGGAGGGTCCAGGGGAGCCAGGGCTACCGGGATGAGAGAGAGGGCGGTACTGCAGCTAGTCATTTGAATTCAGTTTTAACAGAGTTTGCAGAAGGACTTAGGCCCCCACTGGTGGGGACCAGTTGATACAGCAAGGAAAGCAATGATTTCTGCATCTACATTGACAAAGTTGGTAGCAGAGATGGAGTTGATGATGCACAGAGCCTGCAGGGGTTTCCTGACTTCCAAGCCCAGGGCCTGCCTGAGCTCTGCATTGGAAAAACCCATCTTTCATCCCACCGTACACTGACCTTCTCCAGGGGAGGTTTTAACAAGGTGTCAAATAAACACAAATTAGTTCACTCTTACGCCATGGTGCGTCCCTTCAGAGCAACTGAAATTGCATTTATAATAAATTTGTTCAGTATTCACGTGGGCGATGCATATATTTCAAAATTCTCAGCTGCAATTTGGATCTAATTAGTTGACACTTTGAACATTGCCAAAAGTTTTTTATTCAGGAGTGGATTGGCTGTTTCAACAACAAATTCTTAAAAACATCTGTAGAATAAAGCCAACTGACAAAAATATTTATGTTACAGCTTTCAGCTGTGACATAAGGGGCCATCTTGTATGTTTTGCATTTACTGCAAGAATTTTGGCCACGAGGATGCTCTGTGGGATGGGCTTTTCTGTTCATCATCTTGTCTTTCCTTCCTTCATTGGTTCAAATCTACAAGGTGTTTCGGATGGAAAATTCAATAGTCTGATGGCAGACTTACATCTCAGCATCTCATCAGAGCTAAAAACAAAAAGCAAAATTGATAGTTACATCGAAAATCACTTTAAATGCAGACAACAAAGCAGATGTTGGCTAATTATGATGAATGTGTTGAAGGAGGTGAAAATAATGGTTATTAACAAATATATGGTACTTCCTATGTCGGGTCATTGTGCACCCCAACTACAGATTCTCATCTGGCCCTGTCAATAACTCTGCAAGATAGACATGTATTATCCCCATCTTAAAGATAAGAAAACTGAGGTTCAGGGAGGTTTAGTGATTTTCCTAAGGTGTTGGAGCTAATAAGTTGGGGCTATTTGTACCTACCTTATACAACCCATGTTCTTAATCATGTGTTACATAGATTACTTGCTTTAGGAAGCAGCACCTGAGGTATGCAGTAGAAATTAGTATTTTACTAACTCGAGTACCAAATCCTCAAGTACCTATATCCTACATTTTTACAGTGCTATTCTTCAGTCACTATTACACTCATTTAGATAAGAGTCAAACTCATTTTTCCAGGGAAAGGATTGTTATATGAAGTGAAAATCTGGTCCTCTACGTGCACCCTTAGAAACAGCAGTTCTTAGGGACATGTGCTCTTTTATTATCTAGCAAAGGATAATAAAAATCTAAGCTAAAGTCGGATACAGAGGCACAAGCCTGTAATCCCAGCTACTCAGGCTATGAGGCAGGAGGATGTAAATTCAAGGCCATTCTGGGGCAATTTAGTGAGATTCTGTCTCAAAAATATAAAAAGGGTTGGGGGTGTAGCTCAGCGGTAGAACATTTGCCTGGCATGAACAAGGTCCTGGTGTTAATCCCTGTGAATCCCTACTGGATATACTGAAAAAGAAAAAAGAGGAAAGAAGCAGGGAGGAGAGGAGGGGGGAGGAGAGGGCAGAGAAAAGGAAAAGAAAAAATGTAAAAAAGAAAAGAGAGAAAACGAGAAACAACAACAAGCAAAAGAAGCCAGTCATTTCAGCCACCTACTCTCCAAACGACATACCATTTTTGCTTAATTCCATATTGGAATGTGGGGCTGATTTTGTCCAAATCATTGTTTTAGTTCTACATTTGGATACGTATAAGAAGACGTAGACACATTTCTAAAAATCCACTAACTTGATCACTTCATTGCAACCCCTCAGAATCTGAGCTGAGGGTCAGACCCCAAGGCGCCGGATAGCGTCACACCGTCTTGTTCAACGACGGGACCAGATTCACTCCTCACTAGTTATCTGATCATGGATAATTTTCAAAATTTCTTTATGCTTTTGTTGCATTTTCTTAAGACAGAGATAACCCTTATAAGTTACATAGAGATGTGGAGTAGATTAATTCAATCCATAGTTGTAAACCCCGTGGAATAACGGCTGACATATACAAAGGACTCGTAGTATTAGCTGTCACCGTCATCGTCGTCATCGCCGTAATTGTTCTCTGCGATGTCGTCATCCTCACTGCTGTTTCTCAACCCTTTGTAGAAGTCTAAGTGTTTGATCCCTGCCATAAACTTTGTTTTTACTATAGAAAACGTAATGGTCCCAGCGATCTCCATTAATATCTCAAAACTTTCTTAAGGAAATTATAATAGTGTTTGGATTTGAACTATTACCTGTGTTCGTATTCAACAGCAATAATTTTTAAGATCATGTCGCGGGCCAGAGACATTTCAAAAAGCTAATCTGTATGAATTTTCTTTCTTTACGTTTCTGAGAAGTAATCAATTTAAGAAGCTGTTTTTTTAAAAAAGAAGTTACTTGTACAGCTACAAGTAGTGTACATAAATCATGCAGCACAAAGACTGGCCCACTCAAATGTCACTGTCCCTACTGTTCTTGTAGCAGCCTTATTTCTGCTTCCGTGGTTATCACCGCTTTATTCCATAAATTACTTTTCTGTTGCAGATTATAAGAATTTGTTAGAACTTCCAAACTATGAAAATGTTGCCTTTTTAAAGGTAAAAGAACCATCCTTTCTCCTTCTGTAAATGTTCTGGCTAAAAATACTGCCTAGCCTTCTCACAGCTGGAATTAGAAAAATTTAACCTGGGCGTGAAAGAATAAATCAGTTTGAACACATCCACCCTTCACAATAGCGTTCTGTTGGGAGTTGCTGTCACCGAGACTTCCAATTTCTGGTTCGTCAATGGAACCTGTCTCAAACGTCGTGGTGGACAGCATGCTATTAACATAAGCTCAGAGGAAGGAAGCACACAGAAAGGTTCAAGTTTCAGCCCTTTCCATGATGAAGAATGGCAATTTTAGGAAGTGGACCGTGAGGGTAAACAGCCCGTTAGAGAAACACTTCCTTTGCCTCTGTAAATGTATTTAATCTTCATATTTTACTGGAAAATCTGCTTCAAGAGAGTCTTCTTCCTGTGGCACCATTTTTCTTTCTTGCTCTGTTTCTCTCTCTCTCTCTCTGTCTCGCTCTCTCTCTCTCTCGTTCTTGGTGGGACTAGGGGTTGCGGGATGGGACGCTGTACCGCTAGCTGTATTACTGCTTTTTATTTTTTATTTTGAGGCAGGCTTTCCCTAAACGGCCCAAGCTGGCCTTAGAGTTTGCAGTCTTCTGCTTCAGTCTCCTGACTAGCTAGGATTACAGGCATGAGTCATCATAGTGGGTTTCATCTATTATTTTAAATGTAATTTAAAATGAATTTACTGCTAAATAATGCACATTAATGTCAAGAAAAAACTACAGAAAAGAAGAAAATATGCAAAAGTAAAAAAAAGTATAATACCACCACAAAATATAAACTACTATCGATGTTATGATACATAGTCTTAGAGATTAATTTATATTTTGAGGGAAATTTTGAAAGTTTTACTTTTTATGTCATTATCGTAACTTTTCTTTCATAGTTTCTCTACCTGTATGCTTGTTCTTTCTCATGTCAAGATTTGAGTAATGTTCAGTTGTCATTTTACGCCTATTATGGCTTCACTTCTTTCATGTAAATTGCCTTGGTTTAGAAATAAATGAAAGACTATATTTTATGTTTTTCCAAATGGACGGCGTGTTACTCAGATGTCGCTGAGTAATGCGTTTCTCACTGTTGACTTGAGGTGTATGTGTATCAGGTAGTAAGTTCATGGAAAGCCTAAGGTTTGTTCTGGTTATTGTCATTGTTTTACTGCTTCAGTTACAGATTCCTACATGGAATCATACCTATTCATTATTAATTTAGTGGATATTATTAGCAAAATTTAGCAATTTTATTAATTAAAACCTGTATATATATATATATGTATATATAGTACCAGGGATTGAACTGAGGACCTTGTGCTTGTAAGGCAGGTGCTTATGCTACTGAGCTTTATCCCCAGCCCAACTGAAACCTAGATTAATCCTATATTAATCTGGCTAGGTTAACAGGTAAAACCTGTATCAATCTGGTTAGGTTTAATTATGAGTAATCTACCTGTTAATTATTAGAAACTTTGACTGAGCAAAGTGCTTCCTAGGTAATATGTGCACAAATGACACAAGTGATACAAAAATTTACTTTTTCTACCAGTCACTTCTTACCTTGGAACCCAGTGTAGTTTTGTATAATCTTTCCAGTGCTAATCTACACACATGTAAACACAGAACTAGGATGCTAAAATGTCCCTTTCAGACAAGACTCAAAGAGGACAGGTAATGGATTGTCAGATACCAACCTCAGTGCCTTACCAAAATAAAAACCTTCCATGGAAGTATTCAGAAACCAGTTTCAAGGTCCTTAAACTTTTTTCCTACATTGGGATTGTGCCCCTAAATGAACGCATCATAAGCTTCCCTGGGAACGCAGGCACTCTCTCTCCATCCACGAAAAGGATGTCTCCAGAAAGCTGCAACGCTGTCTCTTGAGTTTGATGACTTATTGATAATTTGTATCGTTGCATTTCACTTAACAATATATTAATAGCTGTCCTGTTGCTTCTTAATGTTTATATGCTATTCCATAGATGGATGTTCTGTTTTATTTAACTCCTCCCCTAATGATGTATCAAGGTTCTTCCCAGCATTTTCCTATTATAACCAACCATTGGTATCAATTTCACTCAATGTCTATAATCTAGAAGTAGAATTGCTAGGTTAAGAGATATGCAGTGTTTTGTTGTTACTGATGTGTTGTCATCCAAAGAAATTGCACTCATTTACATTCTACCCCAAAACATATGACAATGTTTATTTTCTAACACACTCACCAACATATGTGCTATGAAGACAGTTTGATAGACAAAGAATGGAGTCTGATAGCTTAAATTTGCATGTCTCTTATGAATGGGCCTGAGTATCTCTATGTGTTGCATGTCTCTTATGAATGGGCCTGAGTATCTCTATGTGTTGCATGTCTCTTATGAATGGGCCTGAGTATCTCTATGTGTTGCATGTCTCTTATGAATGGGCCTGAGTATCTCTATGTGTTGCATGTCTCTTATGAATGGGCCTGAGTATCTCTATGTGTTTAACAGTCCCTTGCATTTTCTTTTCTGAAACTCTCTTTGCTTGTTTTTCTAATGTATAGTTGGATTTTAAAAAATTGATTTTTAGGAGGTATTTAAATCCTAAGAAAGATAGCTCCTTGTTATATGTTTAAATACCAATATTTTATCTAGTTAAATTTTTTCTGTTCATTTTTTCTAGTATGCTTTTATATAAAAAATTTGATTTTTATATATTCTAATTTATCAATTTTTCTAGTTTCTAGGTTTTGTTTTCTGTTATGGAATCATTTCATACCTGAGATTATACAAATATTCCTCTATATTTTTAAAAGTTTTTACATTTAAATCTTTGCTGTCTTCTAAATATTTTTAATGTAATGAGGCACTGACTGAAATAATCTTCTAAGTTGTCCTCACATCATTATTTAAATAATCTCTATTTTTCCACACTGATTTGTAATATCATTTTTATCACATTACTTCCTAAAAAATTATCAGGCCCATATTAGGCTTCAGAGTTGGATTTACTAAACTTTTGTGGAATAGGTAACTTCAGTAACACTGAAAGACATCTGAACAGAAAAAGTATTTCAGCAGACCAAACAGAAGTTCTTAGGAAGTAGTCCTTTAACATACATTCTTATTTCTTTGTGAAAAATTAGTCTATGTTTTTTTTCCTCCTTTTCTCTGGAGTCATTTCTAGAAAATCATATTTCTCTTACATTTTAATTTTTAGTTGTCTATAGTTTATTTTATTATTCTTTGTGTCTTCTTTGCAGTTGTGATTATTTCCCATTCTTTTGGTCCCTTTGAATTTCTTTATTTTTCTTGCTAAGTTTAACTAATGGTCTATCATCTAGTGGATTTCTTACTTTTGGATATATTTATTGGTGTTATCATACTTTTAGTTTTAGAATTTATTAACTTACACTTTCATTTCCATTTTCTTTGGGTTTCTTTTGTAGTTCCTATCCTAAGTTTCTGAAGTCTTGACTGCTTTCTTGTTTTTTACACTGTTAAAATAATTCACTGGGATTCTATTAGGCTCGTGTTGCTCCAGCGTCCTGGGTTCTAGTGTAAGCAAAAAACAAAACAAAATTTAAAAAAACCCAATTGGATATAAACAATCAATGCAAACTCAAGCTTTACCATTCAGAAGCCATCAACTGGCCTTTCACTGGGGACTTCCCACTGACTCAGCAAATACAGAGGGGCTGCCAATCAAGTGACTTCTTGGCTTGTGCCTTTAGCATGTAAAAACCTACTGCTCTTCCTGCTAAAGAGAGCTCTCTGAGGCCCTGGTTTATGAATGCTGCCTGGTTCATGGATCCTTTCACACACAAATAAACTGTTACATTTATTTCACCTAAAGTTTTCCTTTTAACAGAAAGATTCCTATTCTCCTTTTAGCATTGCTTCCTTCCGTTGTCTTCCATGGGCTCTGCTATGCAGCCTTAATGATAATTGTCAGCACTCTTTAGATTCTGATCTCATTTGCTCTTTGCTCCAGGAGTTGATTAGGAAAGGGTTTTTCAGCTTCATGGTTGTAAGGCCATTTCTGTTTAGCTTTGTTTTATTCTCTAGCATTTAATGTTAAAATTTAGCTTATTTATGATCAGGTAACTTAAGATAATGCTGCCATGGGGAAACACCTTTACATTTCCCTGAAGGGTTGATACCCATGTAGAGTGTGTGTGTGTGTGTGTGTGTGTGTGTGTATGTGTGTCTGTGTCTGTGTGTGCTGCTGGGGATCAAACCCTAAAATACAAGGCGAGTGCTTCACTGCTTAACTACACCCCAGCCCTTACCTAATCCACTTAAGATGTGATTTCCTCCAGTGTAAAGTTAGAATAATGTTGCTGTGCTGATTAAATGAGATAATCCAAATAAACTTGTCTATCAGAGTACCCAATAACTAGATAAAAACACACAATAATTGGCATTTGGTATTAGTTGACTGGCAAAAAAGCAAAGAGATAAAGGAATAAAAGACTACCAGATCTAGTCTTGGCTAAGCATGGCTTCAGTTTGTAGTTTGAGCAAATTTTATTGCTCGTCTTCAGCTTCCTTATTAATTCAACTCTTTATTTTCCTGAAGGCGTTCTGAGAGGCATCTGAAGGCACACTACCTTCAATGGCACAATGATGGGGTTACCTAGATGTGTATAATAGCCCTCTGTCACCCATAAGTTTCCCTGAGACCGCCATAGTTGGGAGCTTAACAGCTCCAGTCTGGGCTCAGTTATACTGTATATCCTGCTCCTAATGACCCGTCTTGCAGCCTATCAGAAGGCCCAGTGCTCCTGCACAGCTGCATGCCATGGCACAGTCACATGAGCTCAGCCGAGCAAACATAAACACATTCATGCATGTCACCCTCTCCTGTGTGTATTCCTAATTTCCTTTTGACTTGATACCACTGGTGTCATCAGCTCAAGAGGTTGTAAACTGGATGATCTGCAAGATCCAGTCACTTAAAGACAGGATAATCCACTTGTAAATCAATCAGGGCAGACTGTATTTAAAGCTTTCACATTCTCTCTCTTGACTGGGCAGGTGAAGATACAGCACCAACCTGACCTGGAACAGTGGCTGGTGACACCAGTGACACCAGTGATGTGACCTTGAGTGTGTTACTTAATCTCTCCAAGTTGTCACTTTATTTTTACCTGTATAGTGAGCTGAGTGGTCTTTCAGCATATTTTTGGACAGTTGAATGAAATAATGATGCTGAAGGGGGCTGGCATGCTATGGGTTCCTTCCTTCTGCCTCTTATGAGGGGAACAGATTACACGATAGCGAGCAGCCCATGCTCCTGGGACTGAGGTTTTGATAGGGTACAGTAAGCAAATGACAGTGCTAGCTAGCACTGATGCTATGTTCCAAAAGAAAATCTTGAATTTGGAAAAAAACTTAGTGAAGGAGGATGTAAAATTCTCTGCCTGTCCTAAATTTCTAAGTGTCCCATGTTGTCCCACATGAGGGAGAGTTCATGAGGTCACTTGGGGAGGGTATGTGCACTGAGGTGTCACGGGTGTGGGAACACATCTCTCCACTGGCACGAAGGAGATGCTAGCATCCTGATCATCATGGTAAGGAGGAACCATGAGATGACAACAATGGAAAAAGAAATGCTGATGTGTAGGAAAATAAACTTTGTTTGTACTTTGTCTTTTGCTCTGATCAACAGATACTAGATATTCTAACAGCAAATTAATCTCTCCAACACTGATTTACAGAGAGGCGCTTGTGATTTAATGCCTTGAAAAAGAAAAAAACAAACAAACAAACAAAAAAAACTGGATGTCCAAGTGCTGGTTAACCGAGAGTTGGCTCTAAAAGGGAGGAAAACATCTGTTGGCTTCACTGCAGGAAAAAACCAATCCCTTTGGGTTTTTACTGCAACAAATCCTGTTCTCAATTTTGTGTTTGGGAGTGATCCAGGAAAAAAATGACCTCTCCCATTCTAGTAATGAATTTCTACTCCCTTTTGAACTTTGAATATGTTAATTTAATCCCCAGATGGTCACCAAAAAATATGTATTGTCAAACCATAGATCTTGATGCATGGCTTCAGGGCTTGCCCCTGCCCTGGCACTCTCTGTGTAGGTTCTAAACATAGAACTTGACAAGGAGGAAGATAGCCTGGCGCAGCCCAGCCTAGCCCAGTCCAGCGTGTCCTTGCAGTGTTTACAAGAATTTTGTCTTTCTGTCACGATGTCCCTTCACTGAATTGAAGTATTCCCAGCCCTTTAACATTTTCAGAGATTGGCTCAGAACAGTCAGTGGAATGCTATTAAAACCACATTGTTTCTCATTTCTGGACCTCAAGTCACCAGCATTTGGAACACATTATCCTACAATAAGTAAGCACCTCCCAACTGGGAAGTAAATTATTTATTTATAAACTAATTCAAGTGCCTACTCTCGTAAGAAGAAAAGGAACAAAAACACGTGATGGGTTGGTGTAACAAAGTAGAAAATCCTGGTTTGGGGCTACGAGTGTGTGGAATATCCAGGGTGCCAGGATGGACTTGTGTTCCTGGTGATGCTGCTGCCTCTCTAGTGGTAGGAACAGACTCTTTGTGGAGGGGGGAGTCATCTTTGCAACCCAGGATTCATGGCCATAGGCTAAGTTCTGAGCCCTATCCTGCAGGAGGAGTGTCTAGAAGCTATGGCGGACCTTGTTCCTGTCTTCAGAACTCATGCAAGTGGACTAAAGTTGAACACATAGAAAATATTGTATGTGAGCAAATATTTATTATACTAATTAAACTTCCCTGAGTCTTGACTTTCCCACTTGTGAAGTGAAAAGAAAGCTTTCTCTTTGGGTGTGTATGTACTTGTATGGAGCTATTTACTATAAAGTACTAGAGCTTCTATCACAAGAGGAGGGGCAAAAATTCCAGCCATTAGTGTGATCAAGGGTATTTGTGCGAGAGAAAGACAACAGAGTTCTGATAAAGTTTCTGAGTGTTCTATTAATTTTTCTAAAAAAAGAAAGCATTAGGTGCATTTGTAGAGCAGTAATATAAACATTTATGAAAACAGCACCTCAGCATTTAAGGGTGCACCAGAACTATCCTCTAGCCTCTAACTCAGCAAGCAGTGGTGTGTGCAGGCAACTGTGCTTGCAGCTGTAATGGGATGCACTGATGGCAGCCACAGGCCTCCCTTCACGGAAGCTGTAGTCAAGGAGAGCAGATGAGAAATGTGCACATCCCTAAAACTGGAGAAAGACAGAAAAATCCCTGGGCGACCTAATCCACACAGCATTAGCCCCATCTTATATCTGTCATGACTTTTGTATTTTATCTGTCTTCACTGTGAACCTATTTGTTTGTTTTCTCCTTTATTCCACAAGCACTGGGAGTGGGTTATAACAAAAAACACATAATAAAACAATAATATGACCTTACTACAAAAAAGGAAAGCATTGGCATCGTCTCAAGTCTTCAAATCCACTGCCACATTTTTTTCAACAAACCAGCCTCAAAATGCTGGCTTCTTAACCTTTCAAATCCTCTCCCTCTCGGGTCACCTGTTTCTACTGACAGGCACACCCTGGGTCTTGCCAGCTGGAGCCCCACCTCCTCCAAGCCTTCAGCTCTGATTTATCAACTGTTGACCCTCCTCTATCCTTCCTGCCATTCTCCACCGACACCCCTATTGGACACATTACGCAGTGTTGTTCAAACAGCAGCCCTTCTGCCCCTTGGCCAGCCTGGGGCTTTGGTGTGGGTCCTTCCTTAGTCGAGCAGCGGGCTGCAGAATGCATCACTAGCATTGCCTGTGTGCTGTACCTGCTTCCCCAGTCTCTAAACTCAGAGCAACTTGATTATCTGCTATTTCCATTTGTCATCTGACTCCTCATGGCTGTCCCTATACATTTAGGGTCTCTGAATCTATCCTTGTCTGTGGGCTGCTGTGTGTCATTTAAAAATGCTGCTCATCTCAGATCCCTCTGTCATTGGCCACAGGGCAGACATTTACTATCCTCTGTGCGCTTCCCTGGCTATCACTTTTATTACCTTTCATCATAAAAATGAAAGCCATTGTAAAAGATATTCTTGAAACCCCAAAGTATTTTTTTTAAATGAAATCTTTCCCTCATTACTACCCCATCTCTTGATGTCCAGTCTCAGGTGTGCCTCTTCTGATCCAAGTTTATCCATCTGGGCTATGGAATAGCTTTTCATAGAATTATAATATGGGAAGAAATGAGGTTTCCACACACCAGTTAGAATCTGTGCTCCTGCAAGCTGTCCATAAGGTCATTGTTTGGTAACTGTTACTTATGTTCCAACATATATCCCCATAATTGGATCTCATAGTTGCAAGTAGAATCCTTTTCAGGGACTCATACAATTTTGGGACAAATGATAAGAACATATATGATGAACCATAGATATGCTAAGTTCTTGAGTGTCCTATTTCACATTCTGTTTTGGATAATGCATTGCTAAGGTCTTTACTTTTTACTTAATGTTTTTTTGTTTCCTGTTAGTCCTCATCAAATCAGGATTTAAGAGAACAAGAGCCATCTTTACCCAAACCCAGAACAACTGGGACCAATCTCATTCTGTCAACAATCCACTGATAGAAGAATGGAAGGTGCTCACATGAGTTAGTAGAAATGGAGCTTCTGCAGATATACACAAAGGAAAATTGCCTATAGACTCAGGGAGCTCTTCACTCTAATCTCTTTTAGCAATAGTAATTATATTTATAAATAAGCCAGACCCAGAATGTTTCAGCGTAATCACCAAGTCTTCACTGGAGGGAAAGAGTTCTCCAAGACTAGCTAGTTTAGGTAAAGCCCCATCAAGTCCACTCTGAATCTGATGTTCAACACTTAGAGAAGGATTACCCAAACCACCACACAGTTCAAACCATTATCAAATTGAGCCACATTGCCAAGCCATCTCAGGAAGAAGATGTGATACTAGGCTGAGGAAGCCCATGGCACTAGCTGTTATGATGGACATGTGATTCCTCAGCAGTGATCCTAAGCCCCTCCTTACCCAAGACTCTCCCACAGAGCTATAACCTAGCTCTTTCTTGGCTGGAAAGAACCAAACATGGGGAGTTTAGTGCCTAGAACTTGCACTATAGGAGTTTACTAAAATTCTGTGAGAAACTGTCCTGGACAGAAGCAGCGTAGCATGATTCAAGCTAAGGAGATAGGTCATCCCAGGTTTGAATCAAACCTTAGATACTTCCTTAAGCCTTGAATTCCTCCTCTGTAAACTGAGAATAATTGCAATTATCTACCTCAGGGTTGTTTCAAGGGATAGTTAAAAAGCCTTCAACTGTATGGATAATGGTGTTATCTATGTGTAGATAATGGTGGGTGTTGTCTGTAGTCTCTTGTTAGTACTTTTATTATTACATCTAAGATCCTATCCACTCTTGTTTTGGAAGGAAACTTGGGAAACATGTTCAAGGGCTATGCCTCAGTCTGAGAGGGTGAGAGGAAACCATAGCCGCTGAGTGTACTGGCTTGAAATGAGCAGGCCTTGTTCCTTTCAGCCCAGACAGGACAGGAGCAGCCAGTTCTTTGTGGTAGGAAACTCTGAGGGCTCCCTGGTCTGGGCTACCCACAGTGCAATCAGGGTTACAAGGGAGGCCACACTGAGGAGAGTGGGGCTGGACTTGGACTGGGTGGGAGCCACTGAGGAGAATTCTAATACCCAGGAGCAAAGGCCTTGGGATTAAATGAGCTATGTCATAATTTGAATGCACAAGATGGATCATGAATCAAAGTATGCCTTCCTATCCAATAAAGGGCCTCACATAGGTGACAGCTTTGCCAATGGACAGGTACAAGCATCTATCAACATGGCTGCTCTGTACTTATGAACATGACTACATCTATAAATACATCAGTGTCTTTAGTTGTAGTCCATGATCTGTGTATCTATAATCTATATTTATGTCTAGATCTTTTTCTATAAGGAACACGAAGGTTGTACAACAGTGTTTACATTGGATATCTTTGGGTGGGGGAAATTGCAACTATTGTTAATAAATTTTATTTGATGTGTTGATAGCTGTGATTGCTGACATACATGTATATATGCACCATTTGTATCAGTACAAGACAATAACAGAATATTACTTAGAAAAAGACAGTGAAAGAAAAACAACACTGGAATACTCATAACCCTTTATAACTTCTGTCTGTCATGAGCAGTAGCACTGGGGAGATGAGTCCTGTGAAGGTGTTGTCACCAAGGGGGAAGATCAGTGGTCTAGGCCAGGGATAGTGAGCTTTGTAGAGCTTTCAATGATACAAACAGGCTGCTGCGGTATATGTGCCATAGGTTTGCCATCAGTGCTCTAGGCTGTAGAAGGTCCCTGGAATCTGCTTGTAGATTCCCTACTTAGCTTTTTTTTTAAACAATGGAATTTTATTTCCAGATTATTTTCTATATAATATCGCTCATTAGAAACATAAGCCTTGTATTTTTGTCCCTCCATGTTCACCTCTCTGCTGTTCTTATTGTAAGGAACTTTGTTCACATTTTCCCTGATGCCTAGTGATTAGAGAGAATGGATTTTATATGATGTCACTTAAAAAACAAATTAGATATAGAACCCCTATGAAAGAAATGTATTTTAATTTTTAAATGTATTTTTCATACGGGCACTATTGTGGTAGTGAATTTTAGACATGTCTCCTTTATTTCCCAGGTCGATATCCTGGCAATCATTTTACTCTCCATCTCCAATCGGTCCTGCAAGTTGTACCACAGTTCTGTCCTCTCTGTGTCCTTCCTTCTGTTGTCTTGGTTTAGCCCTCGTCATTTGTATTTTCTTGAGCTACTTCCAGGCCTCATCAATCTGGCTTCAATCTGTTTTGGTTCTATTTGAGTCCTTTCAATCACACTCCAACTAAACATTATTGCATTCACATTAAGCACTTGGAGGGCTGCTAGACACATTCTTATAAATGACAAGTTTATAAAAATAATAATAACTAATGATCATTG
This sequence comes from Dinomys branickii, assembly GCA_004027595.1. Lineage (NCBI taxonomy): Eukaryota > Metazoa > Chordata > Mammalia > Rodentia > Dinomyidae > Dinomys > Dinomys branickii. Next base: position 51,676 of record PVLD010001973.1, read on the forward strand.
ATTCTTATTCTCAAATAGATGTCTAGTCGCAGTTATTCTTGACAATGTCTCGATGAGGTTTTACTCTTCATCCATTTTACAGACAAGAAAATCAAGGATCAGGAAGATTAGATGAAAAAACCACAGCTAGTACTTGTGGGTGCTGGGTTGTAGACCCGGGTTGTCTGACACCAGAGACTGAGTTCTTTCATCTGAGAGGGCTGTGATTTGATGGCATCAGAGGTAAGTAGGAGAGGCAACCAATAATCCACATAGAATTGATATAATGGCCCAGTAGAAACGCAACGTGGAATGTGACATCAGAGAAGGCTTCTCAGAAGTGATGTGTGACCACCAAATGTGCCCTGATGAAGGGGTTTATCAGGTGTTAATGTGTAATTGGACAGCAAACACTTGAACAGCATTTACTAAATGCCAAACACTGTTTTTTGCATATTAAGTAGTTCAATATTTATGATGTTTGGTAGGAGGCACAATTGCCACCGTAACAGTGAGGAAACTGAAATTAGAAGGTGAACTTCAAAGTTCCTCAACACTTGAATGGCGTATCTGGGATTCAAAGCTGGACTACATGGTGTGTTCTGGGAAAAGCATTTGGGGGAGTGAGGGCAATGAGACGTGAGCCTTACTATGGGCTCAGTTGTGCCCTGCAACTCTAGTGCTGAAGTCCTGGAGTCTGACCTCTGCACCTCGCTGCACTTGGAGATCAGGTCTTCACAAAGGTAACAAGGTGCAATGGGGTCATTAGAATGGGCTCTAGTCCAACACGATGGGTGTGCTGATAAGAAGAGATTTTGTGAAGGAGAGAGGCCTGGTGCAGATCTTGCCCTTCCCACCCTAAGAAGAAGCCAACCCTGCTGACATCCTGGTCTAGGGCTTCAAGGCACAATAAATGGCCACTGTTCCAACTACCCAATCTGTGGGGCTTTGTGATGGCAGCCCTCACAAATGAACACAAGCTTGTGAAGGTTGGTAGGGCCAGACTGAACTGGGCCTTGATCCTAGAAGCATTAGGAATGGACCCGTGGGCTTCCCATCACAGAGCCGTATGATTTGACTTTCACATTCTACAGCTTGCTCTGGTGGCATTGTGGAAAGACTGGAGGCATGACGACATTAATGCAGACATTCAGGCAGAGCACAGCGAAGGTACTCTTTGGACCAGGAAAGGGGTGGAGGAGGCTGAACATGCCCCCATTCCTTTGTGTCTCTATATCTTTGTGTTTTTTTTTGGTGGTACTGGGGATCAAACTGAGGACCTCGTGCTTGCCAGGCAAGTGCTTATTCCACTGAGCTATATCCCTGACCCCTGTGTCTCTACCTCTTTGTACATAACTGTTCTTTCTGCTGGTGCACACTCAGCTGTCTCACATTTAGCGATGGTGAAGACCTTGTTCCAGAGATATCCCCTCTGTGATGCTGCCTTCAATTCAGTTTGAAACTCTTCTTTGCTCCCACAGCACTATGTGGATATCACTAGTCTAACTCTCACCCATTTACTCTGTGTCTTCTGTTTCATGCCTGCCTCTCCCGTTAGATGGTAAGGTCTTTGAGGGAAGAGTATGAAGGAGGAAGCTAAGGTGCTTACCTTGTACACATCCTGAGCCTGTGGAAGAGGAGGGCATGGAGATTGTGTGAGAGGTTCACGCCCCCTGGGTGGGGGTAGCGTGTTTACAATGTAAGAGAAGAAAAGGAGGCTACTTGCAGCCATTCCTCCTTTTGCTGGTTGTTTGCTGCCATGAACATTTGCCCTTTGCCATGTGCCACTCTGCCTCAGAACCAGCCAAGTATGGACTGAAACCCCCACGAACTGTAAGCTAAATAAACCTTTCCTTCCTTCATTTTGGGTGTTGGGTATTTTGTCTCAGCAACGAGAGAAAAATAACCAAGACATTTGTCCTCTTAGGTCACTGACTGAGAAAGAGAAGGGCACAATGTGCATTGAGTGAATGAACACACAGAGCCTTCAAAATGTTAAGAGCACCAGAAGTAATAAAGGGGAGGTGCTTTCTCCTTTATATCAGGCATCTGGGAAGATATGGGCCTTAGAGATATCATACACATACTTCCTGCCTGGTAGCTGTGTCCTTTTTACTTTTGGATGTAAAGAACATGAAATATACCTGATTAGTGAGATATAGGGGAAATCCTATTGGAAACAGACCAGGTAATTCAAAATGACTACTAAATAGCGTGACACATAGGTGGACTAATCCAAATGCTCAGGGGCCTTTGATGGGCCTCAGTATTTTCCCCTTGTGTCATTTGCTGAGTTGGCTTTGGTTTTTCAAATCACATTTAGTTAAGGATCTAGAATTGAAAAACTGGCAATTGCTTCAGTAGCCTTAGAATCCAGGAAGAATGACTTGGTTACAGCCCTCATCTATGACTTAGTAGAAAGGAATGAAGAATGATTATCGTCAGTCAGAGTGAAGATGTGATTCTGCTACTCTCTGGACTGTTTTTGTAGGTATAGACAGTGAGCATTCTAGCATTCTTGGTTTTCATTGTGTGTGTGTGTTTGTGTGTGTGTGTGTGTGTGTGTCTCCTGAATATTTTTTCTCTGAAATTTAATTTTTTCTGTGAGTTCTATGAACAGTTTTAGATTTGGTGTCATAAAGATTTAAGTGAAAAGGTTGCTTCTTAATGTCTGGCACATGTCCTTGATAAAGTAGCCATTCTTAGAGGAATATTTGTATGCCAGAAGGTGAGGACTTCATGCTTGCCTCTCCCATTAGATGATAACGTCTGTATTTGTAGAGGTCCTATTAAGAAAGATCGTCTTACTGAATTGTGTTAGTTTCTCAGGGTTGCCATAAAAACTTACCTAAGACTTGATGGTTTAAAACAATAGAAATCCATTCCCACAGTTTTAGGGCCAAAAGTACAGTGATGGTGTCATCCTTGTGTTGGATTGACAAGGGGTGGTCAACTTGTAGCACCCAGCTGAACTGAACCGATGTGGTCCTGGATGTGGGAGGCCCACCTGAGGATTGTTGCCAGCGTGTAAGAGGAAAAACTAGAGAGCAGGAAGCTTAGAAGCTGTTGGGAAGCTGTTAGGGAGCTACTGGTTCTCCTGGGTTATTCTGCTGGAGGGCCTTTCCATGCTGGCTTTCTGGGTGAACTTGGCTTTTCTCATTGGAGGAGGAGCTCTGGACCTCATTGTCACTGAGGATAGCTGTGATTCACTTTGGGGGAGCTCTGGTCCTTCACTTTGAGCATCACTTCCTGACTCCAAAGGGGAAGATGGTGCCCTGCTCATTCTCCTGGAGAAGCTTGTTGAGTTGGCTTTTCTGATGGGAACTCGGCTGTCCTCATCACTGGAGGAAGTCAGGACCTCACTGTTGCTGAGGATGGCTGTGGTACTTTTTTGGGGAGCTCTGGTTTTCACTTTGAGCATCATTTCCTGGCTCTAGTGCAGATCCCTCAACCTGCTAGCACAGATCTTTCATCCTGCTGGCAGACTTTCTAGCTTCTCCACTGACCTTTGGGCCTTCCCAGTGAAGATACATGAAATAGACCTGCGTGAGACATTGTCATGGGCTCTCGGCCTCCAGTTAGGTTTATGGGAAGCATTGCTATGGGCTGTAGGTCTTTAGCTGGACACATGCAGGGCATTACTGTGGGATTGAGGCCCTCAGCTGGATTCTTTGGTCTTTAGTGTATGGACAGATTGCCTTCACTCTCTTTTTACTGGATTCTTTGGGTGACTATTATAAATAATCTTATAAAATATGTGTCCTGTATTGTATTAATCCCCTTGCAAAACCCCAAAATATGACAATCTCTCATTCCCACTGCAGGCTCTGGGGGACTTACTGTCCTCTAGTTTTCTGGTAGATCTCGATGTCCTATGGCTTGTGCCTGCATAAGTCCACTCTCTGCTCCATGTTCGCGTAGTTTTCTTCCCTCCTTCATGCTGGTCTTGCATGAGTCTTTTGTAAGATTTCCTGTCATTGGATGTAGGGCTACCCTGGGAATCCAGGATAATCTCATCCCAAATTCCCTGACCTAAGTGCTTCTGCAAAGACCCTTTTCAAAATGAGACCCTACTCACAGGTTTCAGGGAAGACAGTGCAAACATCTTTTGGGGGACTGCCATTCAATTCATAGTGTAGCCCATGGTCAGGAAGGACTGGAGGTAGCAAGGGTACTTTCTCAGGAGAAGTGACGAATTATATTCTTGTCTCCTCCACTCTAATTAGAAAGTTAATAATTTTCAGGCCAACTAGGCTAAATGAGAAGCTAAAGAAGGGATTGCAAATTGATGGATCAAAAACCCGCTCTCCTGGGTCTGAGATGTGCTCTGATCCCCATGATGTTTTCATATGGTTGGATATGTTTAAAATGTGGAATAGTTTTACACAAAGGTCTTACTTCTGGCTTTTCTTCTAAAATCAGATCTAAATATACTGAGCCCAAATCTTCTCTTTATGATGGGACTGGAACTTTCTACATTACCATAGGTCTTACCACTCCCTGTCCAATTCTTTTTCATTCACTGAAATTACTTACTTGATCCTAGGGTTTTGAGGGTCAATGTGTAGTCTATGGGCTTAGTATGAGGGGCAATTAATCATTCAGGTAGAAGTTCAAGGAGTGATTCTGACTCCCAATCATAGAGCTAACCTCTGAAAAGTTGTTTTCAAAACAGTTGTGCAGACAAGGACACACAGAACTGTTTTCAAAACAGTTGTGCAGCTACTTTCCTGATTTATTCATAGGTAGCCAAAGACCAAAAATCCAATCTGTAGTTCCATTACTATGAGACAGAACACGTAATTTAATATATCTTCCTACTTGTAATAGTCTCACTTCTTTCAGGCCTAGTCTTGTGTAAATGCAATTCATAATCATGAATTTTGTTGAACCAAATCAACTCCAGAAGATTTGGTTATTGTTTTTTTGGACTAGTTATTTTATTTATTTCATAAATCCACTTAAGTAATTTGGTGAGGATCTTTGTGCTCCCGATAAAATTCATTTGTTGAGCTTACACTCACAGAGCTTAACTGAGCTAAATCTTGTAGCATTTTATTACCCACATCTCTTTCTAGGGACACAGAGGGGGAAAGGAGAATTTTCTTTTTCAGTAGAAGTAGTTATAACAGAATTCTTCCTCTGAACTATAGAGATAATGTAGAAACATTCAACATGCAAAACTAATCTATTATTTGCAATTAGACTGACAGTTGGCATTGGGTAATTCAGGATACACTGACCTAGCAGTGTTCCTACAGGGGTATTTTCTTTGGGATTAACTGTTCTTGCATGATTTTCTCTGTGCTATCCTCATTTTTTTTGAAAGCATGATTTCTGTCTGTATCTAGGAGATAACATTGCACGTGTGCTGTTCTCACGGTGAACACAGTCAGATTTTCTCCATGCAGTCTACGCTTCTTTAAATACATTCCAATATAATAAAGTCAGGGTTACATAAAAAAGATCACGCACATGCTTGCTTTTTCGTGGGTCAAGCTTATGACATCTTTGAACATCACATCAATTTTTTTTATTTATTTGAAAAATAAAAGAAGGAAAACATTAACAGACATCCATTTACAAAATAGCATAAGAACAATACAAACAATACAGATTTACAGACAAAGTGGTAAGAAATTTACAATGGTTGTTGTATTACTATTGACATATTCAAAGTAGTTTCTCAGGAAAACAAATAGAGACATGCAATATTGATCAAACAAGTAATCATTAACTGTTCCTTTTAATAAAGCAATAGAACACAGTAGTACAACTGTTAGCTGTCCTGTATATACATACATACATAATTTCCCCTTCTTTCCTTTTTCCTTTCCCATACCCCAGTTGCCATTTACTTTTGAGCATTTTCCTTTCATTTCATAATGTCTATCATACCTCTGATTTTTTATTCACTCTTTCAGGTTCTTACACTAGTAAGATAATATATTGCTTACCTATGCAGGTCTGATTTATTTCACTTATGAGTATGGTCTCTAGTTGTGACCACTTACCTATAAAAGTCTCGAGTTTATCTTTCTTTATAGGTGAGTAATATTTCATTATATAAAAGTACCACAATTTTTTTATCTAATCCTCAGTGGATAAATATTTGGGTTACTTCCACAATTTAGCAATTACAAATTGCACCACTATGAACATGTGCACATGTATCACTGTGATATGATGTTTTCAGATCATCTGGAAAAATACCCAGAAGGGGAATACCTGGGTTGAATTGGACCTCTAGACCTAGTTTGCTGAGGAATCTCCAAACTGACTTCCACAGTGGTTTCACCAGTCTGCATTCATACCAGTAGTGGAGAAGAGTTCCTATTTCTCCATAGCCTAACCAGCATTTCTTATTGGTTGATTTCTTAATGATAGCCATTCTTACTGGGGTGAGATGAAATCTCAATGATTTAATTTGCATTTCTTGAATGACTAATGATGTTGGATATTTCTCATGTATTTATTTGTCATTTGTATTTCTTTATCTGAGAAGTGTGTATTCATCTCAGCTGCCCATTTTTGGATTGGGTCTTTGAATTTCGAGGGGCTCATGTTTTTTAATTCTTTATGTGTTCTAGATAGAAGACCTTTTCCCAAGGGACAGTCAGCTAAAATTTTTTTCCAATTTGTGGGTTTTCTTTTTACCCTGCTGGTGATTTCTTTAGATGAGCAGAAACTTTTCAGTAGGATGAGGTCCCAGTTGTTGATGCTTTGAAGTATTTCACAGGCAGTTTGGTTTTTGTTCATGAACTCTCTGCCTACCCATATGTCTTCAAGGTTTCTACCTGCTTTCTCTTCCAATACATTTTGTGTTTCTGTTTTAACATTGACATCTGTGATCCATTTTGACTTGTGTTTGGTGCATGGTGATAAACTTGGGTCTATTTTCAGTCTTTGGCAGGTGGCAAACATATTTTTCCAGCACCATATATTAAAGAGGCTATTGTTCTTCCAGTGAGTTTGTTTGGCCCCTTTATCAAAGATTAGGCAGCTGAGTGCATTTGTGGTTGTGTCTGTGTCTTCCAGTCTGTTTCCATTGATCTTCTGGTCTGTTTTTTAGCCAGTACCATGTTGATTTTATTACAGTAGCTTTGTAGTGTAATTTCAGGTCAGGGATTGTGATTTCTCCTGTCTTGTCTTTGTTGCCCAGGATTGCTTTTGCTATTCTGGGTTTCTTCTGGTTCCAGATGAATTTAAGGAATGTTTTCTCTAGATCTGTGAGGTACACTAATGGTAGTTTAATGGGAATTGCATTAAATCTGTACAACAATTTTGGTAGTATGGCCATTTTCACAGTGTTGATTCTTCCTATTCATGAGCAAGAAATATTTTTCTATTTATTGAAATTGTCTTTGATCTCTCTTTTCAGAGTACTGTAGTTTCCATTGAATAGATATTTTACTTCTTTTGGTAGATTGATTCCTAAATATTTCAGTTTCTTGGATGCTACTATGAAAGATATGGTTTCCTTAATTTCTCTCTCAGTCGATTTGTTGTTTGTGTATAGGAATGCTATTGATTTTTGGGTGTTGACTTTGTATCCAGATATACTGCTGAATTTGTCAATTAATTCAGAGAGTCTTCTTGTGGAGTTTTTGGGGTATTCCATGTAAAGTATCATGTCATCTGTAAATAGTGATAGTTTTACTTCTTCCTTTCCTATCCTTCTTCCTTTTATTTCTCTCTCTTGTCTAATTGCTCTGGCTAATGCTTCCAGAACTATGTTGAACAGGAGTGGTGACAGCAGACATCCTTGTCTTATTCCTGATTTTAAAGTAAAGGCTTTCACTTTTGTCCATTTAGTATGATACTTGGTTTGTCATAGATGGCTTTGATCAGGTTGAGGTAAAGACCATCTATTCCTATTTTCTGTAGAGTTTTTATCATGAGTACATGTTAGACTTTGTTGAAAGCTTTTTCTTCATCTATTGAGATGATCATATGGTTTTTGTCTTTGGCTCTGTTGATATGTTGTTTGATATTAATTGATTTGCGAATGTTGAACCATTCCTACATTCCTGGAATGAATCCAACTTGGTCATGGTGTATGATTTTCTTGATGATTTGCTGTATTTTATCTGCTAGTATTTTACTGAGTATCTTTGCATCTATATTCATTAGGGAGATTGGTCTGTAGTACTCTTTCTTGGGTGGGTCTTAATCTGGTTTTAGTATCAGTATGATACCTGCCTCCAAAAATGAGTTAGGGAGAATTACTTTCTTTTCAATTTCATTGAAGAGTTTGAGGAGTGTTGGTATTAAATCTTCTCTGAATTTCTTGGAAAATTCTGCTGTGAATCCATCAAGGCCTGGGCTTTCCTTTGTTGGTAAGTTTTTAATCACATTTTTAATCTTATTAGTAGATATTGGGTGGTTGAGGATGTTTTTATCTTCTTGACTCAACCTTGGTAATTCATACATATCTAGGAATCTGTCCATTTCTTCTGAGTTTTCTATCTTATGGCAGTAAAGATTTTCAAAGTAGGAATTAATGATCTGAATTTCTGTAGAATCTGTAGCAATTTGACCCTTTTCATTCCTTATTGCATGAATTTGAGTTCTTTCCTTTCTTTTTTGATAAAGTTGGATATGGGTTTATCAATTTTATTTATTCTTTCAAAGAACTAACACTTTGATTTATTTATTTTTGTAGGGTTTTCTTTGTCTCAATTCCATTAATTTCTGCCCTGATCTTTATAATCTCTTGCTTTCTTTGGGCTTTGTGCTTGACTTGTTCTTTTTCTAAAAGTTTGAGGAGCAGCATTAGGCTATTTATTTGTTCTCTTTCTGTTTTCCTTATGTGTGAGTTCACCACTGTAAATTTCCCTCTGAGAACTGCTTTCATTGCATCCCACAGATTCTGATAAGTTGTACCTACATTTTTGTTTGTTTGTAGGTATTTTTAAATTTCTTCTTTAATTTCTTCTGTGGCCCATTGGTTTTTCAGAAGGCTGTTGTCTAATTTCCAAGTGTTTACATAATTTTTGGAGTTCCTTTTGTCATTAATTTCCAATTTCATTGCACTGTGGTCAGATAATATGCATGGGATAATTTCAATTCTTTTTCATTTAGGTAGGTATGCTCTCTGGGCTAGAATGTGGTCTATTTTAGAGAAAGCCCCATTTGAAGCTGAGAAAAATGTGTATTCTAATGTTGTGGGGTGGAACACTATGTATACATCTACTAAGTCCATTTGTTCACAGTTTTGATTCAGATCTGTTATTTCTTTGCTGATTTTTTGTCCAGTTGACCTATTTCTTTGTGTTAAAGGGGTATTGAGGTCACCTATTACAATAGTGTTATTAATTATATGGGTTTTCATGTCTGTTAAGATTTGTCTTATATTGTTTGGTGCTCCAATATTTGGTGCAAAAAAAAAAACCAATCAAAAACTATAAAAAAAAATTTGGTGCATACATGTTTATGATTGTTATCTCATCCTCTTGCAGTTTTCCCATAACAAGTATGTAGTGACCTTCTTTATCTCTTTTGATTGTTCTCAGTTTGAAGTTTACATTGTCTGCAAACATAATAGCTACTCCTGGTTTTTTCTGGGTTCCTTTTGCATGGAGGATTATTTTCCATCCTTTGACTTTCAGTCTATGGATTTCCTTTTGAGTAAAATGTGTTTCCTGTATACAGCATATCGTTGGATTTTGTTTCTTAATCCACTGTGACATTTTGTTTCTTTTGACTTGTGAATTGAGGCCATTTACATTTATCAGTATAACCAATATGTGTTGGCTTTTCATTGTCATGTTATTCAGTTGCTGTTGGTTACTTATATTTTTATAGGTGATCTGTTTCTTTTCTCTAGCAGCTTTTAATATTCTATCCTTTTGCTGGAGATCTTGATTATTATATGTCTGGGTGTAGTTTTATTATGGTTATGACTAGTAGGAGTTCTATATGCTTCATTTACTGTATCTCAGTTTCTGTGTCCACGCTTGGGAAATTTTCTGCTATTATTTCTGCAAATATTCCTTTTATGAAATTTGTGTCACCTCTTGCTCCTTCATTGACTCCTATTAATCTGATATTATTTCTCTTTGCCTTGTCTTCAAGCTGTTGAATTCATTTTTCCTGGATCCTTGTAGATTTTAAGAGATCCTTCCTTTCATGATTGCTAGCTACCATGCTGTCTTCAAGATCTGAAATTCTATCTTTGGCTTCTTTCAAGCGGTTTTGCAAGCTTTCAATGGAAGTTTTGATTTGCTGGATATCTCTTTGAGTCTGTTTCATGTGTTCTAATTCATTCTTACACCGCACATGTAACGTTTCCATTTTTTTTTTTTTTTTTTTTTGCGGTACTGGGGATCGAACTCAGGGGCAAGCGCTTATTCCACTGAGCTATATCCCCAGCCCCACATGTAATGTTTCCATCTGTTGCCTATGTTCGTCTATTTTTATATGTTTCTTCTCTAGATGTGTGGAGCATTTCTTTCATTATTATTGTCATTTAATTTTTTACCTGGGAGGTTATGTTTGATCTTATCTCTTCTTTGTCCTGGTGGAGTTGTTTCTTTACTTCCATTGCAATCATTCCAGAAATTTCAGCAATTTTTTGACTGGTGAATTGAGGCCATTTACGTTTATCATTATAACTGATACATAGTGGCTTTTTCCTGTCTCATGCATTCTAATTCATTCCTATATTGCTCATGCAACTTTTCCATCTGTTGCCTGTGTTTACCAACTTCTTCTATGTCAATGTCTCCTGGATTTGTTCTGAGATTCTGTTTTAGTCCTTTGCCTTGTTATATTTGATGCCAGAGGCAGAATGTTCAGTCTCTCTCTTCTCTGGCAGTTCAGCAAATGTCGCTAGTGGCCCTAGTTTTCCTGGTGGTCAGGTCTGTCCCTCTGCCCAGATGCATTGCTTAGTCTGGGGTCTTCTGGTAGGTGGTGAAGTGTACCTAGTTCTCCCAGGTCTCAGACACGAACTGTGATGTCAGTTGTTGGCACACCATCTGATCCAGCAACCCCTTGTAGTTCAGGGCACGTGTATGACCTAGAATCTGGTTGCACTGGTGGTGCAATCCTGGACCAGTGGTCCTGTGACCCAGGCAGTTCAGGGTACAGGCAAAACCCAGACACAAACTGCAGGGTCAGCAGTTGTGGACCACCTGATTCTGTATCTCCAGTCAATTCAGGTTCCGTACAGGATCCAGAAAGGGTCTGCACCAACACAGATCACGGACTGCCTGTGTCTGTGACCTCCAGGAGGTCAGGGCACAAGTGAAGCCCAGACCAAACCATGGTGCCGGTAGCTCATGGAGTGCCTGCTCCAGTACCTCACTTAGCGCTGGGCATGTGCAGTGAGGGTCCACATGTAAACCCACGTGAGAGCAGTTTGCCGGCCTTCTGAGTGAGGATCTCCTGTTTGCACCAGGCGCATGGAGGGCAGAGATTCACACTGTAATGGCAGCAGGGTTGTGGGTCACCCGCTCTACCCCCAGGAAGTAAATGTGAAATCCATATCAATTTAATAAATCAAATCAATTAGCTGCATATAACAGCAACGCTGTAGGTATACATGAAGTCATCATTTTTTAAAATCTCAAACAAAGCAGATTCCACAGAAGCAGGGGTGCAGATAACAGCAGAATAGATAAACTTATTGAAAAGCCACCTGCACCAACATTCCAATAAAGACGATCTTTTAATAATATAAAAGACACAGAAGTAATCACTTTAAGAATGATTAAATAGCCAGGCATAGGGGTGCATGCCTGTAATTCCAACACTCAGGAGGCTGAGGCAGGAGGATCGCTGTGAGTTCAAGGCCAGCCTGGGCTACAAAGTGAGCTCAAGGGCAGCCTGAAGTACATAGTGAGACCCTGTCTCAAAAAGACAAAAAAAAAAAAAAAAAAAAGATTAAATCACATCACTTCACAGGGACACCTTACTATACTTTAATTGTCTGCTTAGGCCAATGGTGGGGGCCTAAGCACACATGCCACAACCAGCTGTTGTCATTGAAAGCTCTAAGAGGTTTGCCATCACTGCATTAGGCAAACAAATATTGAAATTCTATCCCATTCACTAATAATACCTCAAAATAAATTCTTTTAGCTGAATTAAAGCAAATAAACTGACTTTTGATCTTCCATTTGAAATTTAAAGGGCTAAATAGAGAGGGTTTTTAGAGTGATTCTATGAATCCCGCTTCTAGATTTCTCTCTGCTGACATGCTGTGAACAAAGCTTACTAAGAGCATGGAGGTATGGCAGAAATTGAGCAACAGGCAGGCTGGGAAAAGGAAGTGCTCATTAGCAAGACTGCCATCTTTGACATCTGTCATTGTTTTTCATGAATAATGAATTCCATTCCTATAAATTACTTTGAAATAGTTACAGTCATGGTGTAATTAGTGATGATAAATAGGTATATCTGAAGATACTGCCACTCAATCCATCTTCATTTTTCAAATTACTGCTGTTTCTTAGAGAAAGTAGACATGGCCATTAACTGCTGGTAAGATGTCGATTAAGCAGAGATCAACAGAGAAATGATTTACAAAATGTATATTCCCTTACATATGGGCCATAAAGGTAGTAGGTATTTTCATTTGTTTATTTTAATAACAAAAGATCTTGAGTTACAAACTTCTATGTTTAAAAATTATCTGAGAATACCAGATTTTAAACTAAAATAAATTAGTTATCTTTAAAGAAAGTCTTCATTGGTAGTTTTTTATTCCTTAAGGTCCAAATACTTAAGTGCTTTGATCTCTATTGCTGTAGCATGTACTCAGCAATTATCTAGTAAGTACCTGCTACTGCAAGAAGACCAGGGAAGAAGATGGTGAACTGATAGGACATCATCTCAGCTCCCAGGTAGCTTAGGATCTAGGGAAAGTGGTAAAATGTATCATCAAAGAAGAATTTAAATAGCAACATTAGAATGTTTGACAAAAGAGAAGAAAGACTATCATAGGTGCTGACTGACAGTATAAATTATCAGTATAAACAGAAATGCAGAAGCATCTTACAGAAGCAGGATACAAGTCTAAGAAACTGAGAAATAAAACAGCTGGTGGAGATGATGAGAATAGTAGTTGAATGCACAGGCTCTGGAAACCAGTCTGCTGGGGGAAGTCGTTCAGTATCTCCCAGCTCTGGTTTGCTCTTACATAAGTGGGTATAACCACAGTCACTATCTCCTGGGGCTGTTCCGAGAACTGGACGAGATGGCGTACATCAACAGCCTAATGCCTGTGCTGTGGTGACAGTTATTGTATTTCTACTTATATTTTCTGCATTTTTTCAAAATTTCCAAAATAATTTCTATACCTATTAATTGCCATATGAAATATAATTAGATGCATTAAGTTTTGTGTTCCCCATTGTAGGTAAAATGCCTGCTTGGACCGTTGTCTACTTGTCTCCATGAATTTTTGTAAGTTGAACTCCTAGCAGAGCCTTCTTATGAATCATTATGAGATGAGGCATGTTAATTTGGGTGCATTAATTTGACAGCTACTGAGTTTGGCCAGGCCCCAGATTTGCAGATTGATAAATTAACAGCCTCTCAGCCCTTCTGTGTCTTTTCCCCCATCTTTGTTGTTTTTCCCTGAAAATGAAGGCCCGTGATGTGAGCAATTTTCTAAACTTATGGCGTCTTTCCAACATGGATCACTCTCCCTAGGGTTATTTTGCTGGCCTCATTGCTTGCATGAAGCAGCCTTTACTGGTACCACCACCTCTCTGAAATGATGGCACACACAGTAATTAGGACTGTAGACAGGGAGCCTGCCTGGCTACCTGTTCTTGCTTCTCCACTCCCTGAGGCTTTGGTAGGGTGAGGACCTGGAGGCTTTGTAGGAGCTCAGAAACAATGAACATAAAATGGAACAGGACACCTTGATGAATGGGAGGAGGTGTTGCGGCTTTCACAGCTCCCACCACATTGAAATATTTTAGTGCCTTGCACAGGTATTGTTGCCCGTCCTCTCTTGCCATGGGAGCAGGTGACTCTTACCCTGACCTCTTGGCTGTGGGCAGGCTTCTGCCGATATTGCAACACCAGGCTTAAACATGAGCTCCCCGGGTTCGGGTTGCCTCATCTGTGCAAAGCAGGGGCCAGAAAACCGGCCCTGGTGTGGCTTCCTTCCTCTTCAGGCTTGCCAGCTTCCAGGGTCCCACTGAGTCACTTCTTAACTGTGCAGATTCAGAGGCCCCTTCTCTGAGGATTTTAATTCCATGTTTCTGAAGTTAAATTCAAGTTGTGACTTTTGTACACACTTCCAGTGATTCTGAGGAATGGGGAACTTTGTAAAACACTGCTTTAGTCTTTGCGCGAGCACCATTTACATTCCGACACTAGGTTTCTGCAGGTGAGGGAGAGACAGAGAGAGAAAGAGAGAGAGAAAGCTCCAAATAAGCTCCACAGAGCCAGCCTAGGAGGCACTTACCACCAGTGTGAAGGTGAGCCGCTGGCTGGGGCTGCAGCAGGAAGCGAGCAGCCACACATCCCCTCCAGACCTCTTTCTCCTGCACTGTCTCGCTCTCTTGTGTCCCTGCTATGCAGCTTCCCTGAAGCTAGGCTCTTGCTAGTTAGAAGCCCTGAAGCACTCTTGAGAAAGCAATTAACTCCCAATGTAGTTTTTACTCACTTAAACCATTTGGGATGTGAAGTTCTTTAATCCTCAACTAAAGTCTAAAAAGAAGGAAGACTCCGAATTCCGGTTGCTTTCTTAATTAAGCACCTAGAAAGGTTTGTGTGAACAAAGCAATCTGTCTAGAAATGGGTGGGAAGGAAGGAGCATCTAGCATTTGTTGGGAGAGAGGAAGAGGATGAATACGTCCAATGGTGTTTTTTCTTTTTTGAAACTTACTGTCTGCTCCGGTGCTCTCTGAGCTTCACAAAGTAAACATTTCTTATTTTAAGATTTAAAGTCTCATTGTCATTCTAAGAATAAATGAATAACCTTTTTATATGTTCTAAAATAAAAAAAGATAAGGTCTATTTTTAAAAATTCAGTTTACTCATAACATTTCCCTGTTTAGTATACTTAGACATACGAAGATCTATACAATAAAAACTTTCTCTTAAACATTTTTATCAATGACACAAACTTCATCTCTCCTAAATATCTTCAGGAACAGGAGAAACATTTTTTGCCTGTGCAGTACACATCCATAGGGAGCTTTCTTGCCTAGGAATATCCTTTCTACTTGCTGATAGCATCCTGACTGAGTAGGTCAATACATTAATTCTTAGTACGAATTTAAAAATGACATAAATTTTAGGATTTTAATTTTTAATTAAAAATTCTGCTATATTTAAATAAGATCTGTTAAAAAGCCAGGAGTGGTGGGATATATTCATAATCTTAGCACTCAGGAGGTCAAGGCAGGATCATTGTGAGTTTGAGGCCAGCCTGGGCTAAATAGTGAGTTCAAGTCCCTCCCCAATCAAAATTTATAAACCAGATCTGTTAGGTGGTAGTGGTATGTCAATGATAATTTCCTGATTTTGATGCTGTACTATGGTCATGGAAGATTCTAATATTTGCAAAATATGGATAAAGTGTACCCAGAAATTTTTTGTGCTAGTTTTGCACATTTAAAAAAATTATTGCTTTTTTTTGTAGTCTTAATAATGGAACCCAAGACCTTGTGTATGCTAGGCAAGTGTGCTACTTCCACCCTATTTTTGTGATTTCTGTATGGCTGAAACTGTTTCAAAAGAAAGTGTTAAAGAAATGAACCATTAACAATTTAAATATAATGAAAATGTATTTACCACCCACATTTCCTAATTATCAGTATTCTACCTGAGTTGCCTCATATATTGAAAAGACAAAACATTACTGTATCACAGTTGATTAGCAGAGAGTAGAATTTCCTGTGTTCCTTCTTCTTTTGCAATGCTTAGTACTATTAACGTTTCACAGCTCTTCCAGGCCTGATTGCTTCCAAGATTGGGGAGACTGAACAGCTTTTTATAGGCTTGTTAGCCCCCCAAGTTTTCTCTTTTTAGTATTACTCATATTAATTGCCAATATTTTTCTATTTTTTTCTTAGTGATGTGATAGATTTTTGGTGTAATTTAGAGATAAGCATTTGTTATACGCATGCACGTATCTTTTCTCATTTTGTAGCTTCCTTTAATTTGGTTATTATATCTTTGATTGATATTTTGTGCTTTAACATAGTCATAATTTTTTATATTTTTTTATTTTGTCCTTTTATGTGTGTCTCACAAGAAATCTCCACCTTTTCTAATAGCATAAAATAGTTTCTGATATTTTATTCCAGAAGTGTTGCTTTTCCCACTTAAGTTTTAATCTTTGTAGGATTTGCAACTGTTTAGAAGCTGGAATTTATTATTTGTCAACCTAGGTCCGGTTATACCTAAGGCAATACCTTGAAAGATTAACTAAAGAATGCCCTTCTCCACGCTTGTTATCAAATGGAAGGGGATGAAGGCAAACTGCTTTTTTCTTTCCCCAGAATGAAGATAGAAGGAATTTATTTTTTCCTTTACTAGTGTCAAATTCCCATCCTAAATTGGGAGGAAAAAATATTAGCAGAAGTTGAAATCTCTAACAATGAATCCCAAACTTCCAGTTTAATAATTGTGCATTTTAATCAATCAGAGCATTGGGGTAGGAGGTGAAGAGGTAAAGTTAGTGGAAAGAAATATGTAACTAATGCAAAATAAACATATATTGTGTACTGTCAGGCATGGTGGCACATTCCTGTAGTCCCAGCACCTAGGAGGCTGAGGCAGGAGGATTGCCAAGAGTTGGAGGCCAACCTAGGATACCTTGTGAGTTCAAGGCAAGCCTACACTGCATAGTGAGACCCTGTTTCAAAAAACCAAAAAATTTATATATTGTGGTTTTCCCTCCACCTTCTGTTATGTGAGTTTGCCTTGTAGCCTTTTTTGTCATTCAGTACTGGGAACTGGACTTAGAGTCTTCACACTGAGCTATATCCCAGACCCATCATGTCTTTAAATTTTCCTTTTATGACAAAGTCTTCTAAGCTGGCTGGGCTTGGCTCAAATTTGTGACCCTCCTACCTCCACCCTCAGAGTGCTGGGATTAGAGGTGTGTGCCACCATGCCCAGCTATGTAGTCTGAATTAAACAAATCATGTCCTTGCCGATCTTGTTTACCCCATGTCCATTCTTTTTTTTAACAATCAACTGAAATGCAATAAGCAGCACCTATTTAACCTTGCGTACCTGCTAAGTGCTGCCATGTGCATATACCTGTGCATCTATCACCGAAATTAAGTCAAGGAAATTGCTTCCTCAGCCACTCACGCACTTTCTATCATTAGAGATCATACCACCTTTCTGTACTTTCACAAAATGGGTCAGCCTGTGTTTCTGCATTTCTGATCTGCCTTCTTTCCCTCATGACTATTTTGAGACTCGTCTACACTGTTTCACCATATCGACAGCTCACTCCTTTTTATTGCCAAGTAGTATTCCACTGAGTACATGCACCAAAATGTATTCCATTCATGTGTTTATGGGCATCTGGGTTGCTTTTAGATGTTTGCTATCATAAACAAAGCTGTGATGAACATACTTGTATATGTCTTTGTATGGACATATGCTTTCACCCCTCTTACATAAACACATAAAGAGGAATGGCTGAGTTAGCACTGAAAGTTTATGTTTACATTTTTAAGAAGTGGCAAATTATTTTCCAAAGCAGCATAAACTACTCTGAACATATAAAATATTTTAAATCCTCAATTTTTTGGGTGGGGGAGGAGTACATTATGCAAACGGAAAAATGCTGAATTAAATACTAGGAATATTGTGAAAAGTCTTGAGAAAAAATTATGTCTAGTCAGCTATGTCTTCAGTCAAGTCATAGGAATAGAATCCTTCTGCATCTGCTTTGCTAAACGACAGACTTTGGATATCCAACAACGTGAGGACACATGCCAAATAGAAATGCATTCATCGACCAAACAGCAGCTGTCCTTGGAGGCTCGTGATTGACCAGCAGGTCTGTGACAGCGCTGCAGCCGAAGCAGGGTGGCCCTGGGCCAAGAGCAGAGCTATCTCATTCATTTTAATGCTTTTGGCAGCACTTGCCACTCATGTCATCTTATTTCTATGAAGCTCCCAATTTTTATGATCCTTTTGGGAAATCAATTTCAGATAAGCCCCTACTGGCACTGTGTGTGTGTGTGTGTGAGAGAATATACACGTGTGTGCAAATACATGTGTGTGCTAATTCGCATATACATTTGACACAGATTTACATGTAACACTGGACACAGACTTCTGAAGTATTTGTCCAAACTGTGATAATCAGAGCAATTTTTCACTTGTAAGTTACTAACTCTGGTGAGAAACGTGGCATTAACTCAGCAATCTTCCAGGAACAGAACTAGGGAAGTGCAGGTCAGTTCAGCTGCATCAGAGAGGCTGATAACTCTGGGTCTCAACCAAGGGGAGGGGTGCAGTTGTCCTGCTGTGACCGTGAGGGATAGAGACAGGCCAGAGTAAGGCACCAAAAGTGCCAGGGAGGCAGGCTTGAGGAAGGTGGTTTCCTGGGACTGCCACTGTCACCACTCATTCAAACCAAGAAGAAATTGTGAAGGATGGTCCTTTGAGGAGTCACTAGCTTGCCCACTTAATTCTGCTGCATTTCTGTCCCTCCTACTTTTTGTGAGACATAGCACATTGCCACAAGCTATGATGTGCAACACTTTGGGGAATCCAAGCCATAAAGAAACTTGATAAATGACAGACAACTTACAGTTTAGCACAGGCTCAACACTGTTAACATGTTTAGATGCAGACTCCCTGCTTTGCTTCTGTCTAGGGGCTGTTTCATCCTTCGAACTTGATGTATGAGGCTCACTCAATTTTTAGCCCTAAACAAGGGAAGGATCCACTTTAGAGGGTCATGGGCTTCCCCCTACCTCTGATATGGGGTCCCTGAAGATTTAGACTGAAAAGCTTGTCACTGCACTGACTTGCACCTAGACTTTTCAAAAAAATGGGACATTTCCCCCCTATTTTCTCCTCAGTTCTGGATACACAGCTGCCACCTTGACAATCCCAGAATCCTGCAATCTTGGTAGCTCTTCGTACAAATCAAGTGTCATATTTTCCCAAATGTAGTTTTTAAAAATTCTACCCTCTTCCCTCTTGGGAGAAACTCCCAATTCTCACTAACTCATATACTTCTGTCTTTTTAGGAAGCCATGCCTGTAGGCTGTGTCTCTTCAAATAGCTTCATCATAATGAGCTTGGTGGTTCAAGGCAAACCTTATATGGGTCACAGTGATTGTGTTGTCCTAACCTTGTTTTTCAGAGGTAGCATTGGCTTTGAGGTTTAAAAGAGTGAAATCACTTACTGATGGCACGACATGGGCCAAGTCACATGGAATCTCAATTTCCTTAACTGTAAAATAAGAACAAAGTTTACCACTCAAAGTGGGCTGTGCAAAGTTACTATGTAGGACTATTTGCACAAAATTACCATAAGGCTAAGCCATGAGACCCTTTTACAAACATGGTGGGTTGATGGGTAGTACCCGTAGTAGTGCAGCTCAGGCTGAATCTTGACTGGCATGACCTGTGACCCTGAGCTTCATTCTCAGCTTGCAGTTTCATTTTTCCTATCTGTATGGTTAGGATAACAATACAGAAATCACATAAGGACTAAATGAGGTAATGCACACGAAAATATCTAAGTCTACAAGATGGGCATAGAGATGACACAGACTCAGAGATTAGTTTAATTAGGGGACTTGACTACGGTGTTTCTAGAATCTCCATTCCTCCAAAAGCAGAAAATCTCATTCTTCCTGCCATACCTTTTTAAAATTTTCATATCTAGAATATAGTTAAAAGCATCCAAAGATATAGCTTCAGATATAATTCTGAAGAGCTAGAAACAATTGAGTAGAGATGTAAAAATGACTGTCTCATCTTAGATTCATGATAGCCAGGGAAGAACATACTGGGTCATCTGACATGAATTTCAGGGCATCAGTGGCCCCAAAGCCTGACTTTCCCATTATTTATGACTGATCAACTCTCTTTCCAATTGAGTAGCTGGGTTTTTTTTTTTTTTTTTTTTTTTTTGTGCTACTGGGGATTGAACTTGGGACCTTGTGTGTGCAAGGCAAGGACTTTACCACTGAGCTCCACCCCCAGCCCTCTTTCCATTGGAAGTGGCTCTCGTCCCCTTTCCTATCTCCATACACGGAACCTTGCTCCGATGTGATTGGAAGAAAACACAGGCTACCCAGCGCCAACGCCTTCAGTGTTCATTTAGCCCTTGCCTCCCACCTGCGCCTCTCTCCTCTCTACCTGCGCACCCTTCATCTGTTTTATTTTTTGTATGTGACTTCAGGCGTCAGGGTGACACTAAATTCTTGAGTCATAAATTCCCCTCTTTTATTTATTTCCACTGATGCAGCCATTTTCTGACTTTCCCATTATAAATTGCTGTCCTGTATCATCTCCTAGCTGCTCCCTTTGATGTGATCACCAACACCCCTCTGTGGAAAGTCTGTGTACCCCAGCTCGGCTTCTTGGTCTCCTTATCTACTTTGAGCTGCAGCTGGCCTGTGCCGGCGTGGGTTGTCACTCTCTGACCTCTCAGAGGACAAAGGTCTCACTTTGGTTTGCAGTGGCTTAAAGCCCACGATAGCTGGTGACACTGAGGCCCACCCTCCTTGCTTGCCCCTCCTTCACACTCTAGCACACTCCTTCCACTTGGCTTTCTTTCTACTCTTCAGGTCACTAACTCAGTCTTCTTCAGGGACAACTCTACCTCTGCCCCTACTTCCAGGTTGGGTTTACCAAGCACCCACCTCACCTTGCTGTTATCCTTAGTTGAGTCCCATCCCTTGAGAAATCTACTTCACCCAGGTTGGCCACACACTTTGTGAGGCCACAGTGCCTAGTGCAGAGTGAAAATGTGGGCTCCAATTGTTCAACAACTGTTAAAAATTTCCAGATGGCAACAGCTCAACATTAAACTGAACAGGATCCCCTTATAAATGCACCAGTTGCATGTCCAGGAATCCAGCCTTGTATTTACCCCAGATCTTTGAGGACAGTATCTTCCACATCCATGCTTCTAGCCTAGATCCCTTTTTGAACTCTGGGCTTAAACACTGTTCTTAGCACTGAATGAGCATCAATCCCTCTGACTCTAGGGAGATCCTGTTTAAATCCGGGTGCTATGCAACCCTGGCAAGACATTCACTCTCTTTGCGCTTCAGTGCCTCAGTGTAAAATCTGAAAGCTAAAGGAAAGTTTGTGTAAGTATCAAGCTGGTTAGGTCAGTAATGCCTGTTGATAGCTGCATCCTATAAATATGTATAAACTGTCCACATACAGAAATTGTAAAACATCTTGAAGCAGGGAGGATGGTAGCTGCTGTAACACTAATGTTTTCTGTTTATCTAGTTATTTGAAAGTTATAAAGTTAGGACAAATAGATAATAACCCTTGAAAGGAGGGCTTAGTTTAGAAACACAATGTCGCACTGCAGTGTAGGAAGAGAGATCTAGCAGACAGGGAGCTCATCAGCAGACTCTAATGGGTCTGGGTTAAGAGTCTGATCCTACTATGAGCTTTGAGCTGATGGCCAAGCTCCAGTCTCATGTAAGCAGAAAGTGGATTCACTCGACAAAACCAGAATGCAAGCACCAGGCTTTGGCTCAAATATCCATGAAGAAATCAATTCTTTGGTGAGGGATGCATGTACTTCCGGGTTTTTAGTAGATATCCCATGCAGAATGCACTGTCAGAATCTGGAAGTCAGCGTGCACTGTTTAGGGCTCAGCAATTTACTTTCTTCTCAAAACTGGCTTCTTTTTCAGTTCAAGGTACCATCAAGTCACTGAAGCAAAGAAACTTGATCAAGTTTTCTCTGTTTTTACTTCTCTACACCAGTAAGGTCCCCCATATACACGCGAACAATATTGCGAAGAAGAGCAAATACATACAGAAACCAGAGACACAATGGGAAAGATTGGAATGTGTCACGATAGAAAACATCTCGACTGAGTAAACTATTGGTCTATACTGATAATAATGTTGATTTCATATTTGTATCCCTGACTACATAATTATTATGCAATTATTTGTTTTCTTTCTACTTTACTCATTATTTCATAGATACCTTTATTATAGACCATTAAAATGTCCACAAATTGACGAGAGTAAAAAGAAAAACATCAGGAAAAGATAAATTGAAAAGTGAGCAAAAGATATTGCAAAAGCAATTCACAGAAATATCGCAGTTGACTAACTAATAAAATCCCTATGTAGTAATGATTAGGTAAATACAGATTAAACATACAAAGCATAATTGCCAGTTGGCAGGATGGTTAATCTGAAAAGGGTAGCTTTGGTATGTGGTGGTATCAAAGGGTAGTGTCTAAGGGCTGTTAATACTTAAAGCAATTTTAAAATAAAAATCAATACCTTTTAGCTGAAAGTCTACATTTAAGTGGGCATCTTTAAGTAATTCTTGCACATTTGCATGAAGAGGAATTTAAAGATATTTCACAGAAACACTTTTCATAATAGCAAAGAAGGAGTGGGTTAACCTAAATGTGCATCTGTTGAGAATAATGAAGCAAATTATGGCCTATTTACACCAGAATATTATAAAACAGATAAGAATAATGAAATGCATGCATAAATTCTCATTTGGAAAATCTTTTAAATTGTTAAGTGACAGATAACATAGATGTTCCACAGAAATATTTAAGGAAATAAAATTAAGTGAGAAAAATACACTTGTATTTTTATAAAATTAGAACAAAGTAAAACCTAGCTGCTTCAGGGCGATAGACATGTAATTGTATAGAAAGAAGCATAGCTGAATCTCTGCACAGTGATGGTATTCTCATTTTTGGGGTGGGGAATGACTTAGGGGAAGAGATGAAGGAGATGGTTATTGTTTATATAATGCCCTGTTTATGAGTCAGTATAGCACAAACCCAAGACCATATTAACTATATAAGCTAAAATGACAATAATTTTGGTTTCCTAAAAGCATGCTGAGATATTGTATCACCTCACTTTAGGATCAAAATACCTGGTTTTGTCTGGTTAATATATATGTTTGCATAATATGAGGCAGAGTTCCTTAAAGTGAGGGTTATAAACTGTGTCAGAACCCCTCGGGGTACCTAAAAAAATGCAAGTCCTTTCGACTTCACTCCCAGGGGATTTAACTCAATAGATGTGAGGTAATCCCAGGAATTTGCACTTTAAGAAATGGGAAGTCAGAGCTAGAGAACCACTGGAGCGGGAATTAACTTTATTTGGGTTTTGGGGCTCCATGTCTGGCTTTAAATTCCTTCTTTTTAAGGAGGGCAGACAATAAGGGCAGATTCACATGTGGGGGCATTTGGGAGGTTGGAGCAGGAGACTGTAATTTAGCAGCTAAATCATCAAAAATGCTGCCGAAGCACTGTGTCCTCTGGTTGCAGGCGCTGACCTGTGGCTACCCAAAGGGGCTACGTGTGTGCGGTCACACCTGCAGATCCGCACGGCTCTAAGTACGCACCCTGTTTTGCTTTCTGCTTCCATGTTTGGGCTCCATCCCTAATTATGGTTGTATTTTCTTTCGTTTTCTTCAAGGAGATTTAGCTTGTCTAGTCAATGCTTATACAAGGAGAAATGGCCTTCTGTGCTCTAGGTACGTCAGCCTTCACATATTATAGCTGTTTATTTTCTGTCTGTCTCCCTCTCTCTCGAGACTGTGAGGTCCTAAAGTGCAGAACCTATTAGCTCTGCTGCTCCAGTGGCCAGCATATCTCCTGCTGATCCATATTAAATGCTGTGCTGTACATATATCATTTCTACTATGAGGTATTTTCTTTTTAGTAATCCAACTAAGGAACTGCCATCTGTGAAGTAAAAATTCCCTCCAAGTTTTGTTTTCTCTGCGTTCACTCTTTCATGGAGAGCACTGATTTTGTCACCATGACTTGGGTAAATGCAATAAGAATGATTAACATGATGTTTCAGAGTTGGGACACAGAATATTCTAGATAGTACTAATTTCTAGCTTCCCAAGACATTTTATTTATAATACTTTTCACAGTATATATATTCCGTATCACAACACTCTGTTGTATTAAAACAATTTGTTTAATATTTGTTCAGGTGTCTGTTTCTTTCATGGGCTGTGAGTTCACTTAGGCCAGGCAGCAGAACCAGTGACAGGTACATAGATGTTCAGGAAATAGGAGGTGAATTAATGCCTCACAAAGATTTTAGAAGTTTTCAAAATAACTTTAATTTCTATGCTTATTCTTGAGAAAACAACATCTTATTTTGCTCAAAAAAGCACAAACAATAAAACAAAACCTAAAACCAAAACAAAACAATAATAAAACAAAACCTAAATTAATAAAGTATATTTATGGGGGGAACAAGTTAATTTTTATATATGGATGAAATTTCAATCAAAGAACTTCTTAAAATAGCCAGTGTAGAACTTGTGTATAAGAAATAAATAGTATATT
The DNA here is from genome assembly GCA_004027595.1 of Dinomys branickii. Lineage (NCBI taxonomy): Eukaryota > Metazoa > Chordata > Mammalia > Rodentia > Dinomyidae > Dinomys > Dinomys branickii. The sequence goes on from PVLD010001973.1 coordinate 76,155, forward strand.
CATTAAAGTAACATTTTCACTTGAGCTGATCATCGTTTCTTTGCCTGGGAAAAAAGCAAGTAGGATTTTAGTTTGACCACTCAGTTCTAATATTCTGATTTTGATACCTAAATTTGGTTTCCTCATACTAACAAAAATTTAAGAAAAGCGGCTCATACTCACGGTATTGTTCTTAACTTTCAACATGTTTTCTTCCCTCTTCTCTGGCACTTTAACATTTGACAGAGAGAGAGAGAAAAGAATCAATTGTCCAAATATTGACCCACTTCACAAAGTTGGAGCCACCTGACTCCTCAGGAGCCTGCAAGCTGATAATCCCCCTTTCACCACCTGCAATTATGGCTTTGTCTTGTGCTGAAGGCCAGTGATTGTGCCCCATGCAACACTGACTCCATGAAAAAGCAGCCCTGCGTCACCTCCAAGCCGACCTGTCCAGTGAGGATGGCTGGTTCAAATTTCACTTTGTGCCTTGATGGTGGGGTCTGAGGAACCAGATGTGCTACGCATAACACCTTGCACTGCCATCTTTACTAGCCTCAATGAGGATTAATCATCTTTAGCTGACACCCATCTCTCTATAGCTTACAGCCCCTCTCAAGCTTTTCATCTCATCTGCTGCTGGGGATTTCAGCTAGTTTTCATGCCAGTAGCTATCATTTGCTTGAAAGCCTATTTTAATGCTGCAAGGTAACCAACTGCTTCCACCTCTGAATTGCCGCTGGGTTAACCAGGACCTTTGTACATTGGAAACAGTCTTAGTCCTGTATGGTTACTTGTCTCTGTGACAGTCACTTATGGTGGAAGAAAGGGAAATTTGGTTTTCTTACCTTAGTGAGACTATAGTACATGTAATTCGGAACTTTTAAGAACTTTAAGATATATTTAAAACTATATGAAAAAGGAGAACCCTCGCCAGGACTTTGATGAATTCTGGTTGCTAGGACCTGTTTCAGCTTCTCTGTCACGACTTTCCCCAATAGCACCCCTGTGGCACACAGGTTATGACTATGCAGTATATTTGGCTGCATCTAGATCTTTCTAAAATACATCAGACCAAGTCCGTTTCCTCCCACACACTCTTAGGGTCAGCCTGGACTGCTCAGCATGGGTGAGAGATGCTACTGTCTGGGCCTCACACATCTCTTGCCCTCATGCAGTTCTAGGTCAGAGTTACTCAAAGTCAATTCATTGGAAATAACTTTAACCAGAAAACTGGTGATCCTAAAGATTCCTAAAACATTAATTTCTCCCAAATTTGTGTTTTTTAAAAGACTATTTACAAAGTTTATGAAAATTCTTTTTGGCTGGCACTTTAAAACAGTGTCTTAGGATTTCTCCAATGTTTAAATTGACTGATTTTCTTTCTTTTTTTTTTCTTTTTGAGACAAGGTCTAGCTATGCAGTTCAGGCTGGCCTTCAGCTACTTTATAGCCCAGGCTAGCCTTGAACTTGCAACAGTCTTCCTGTCTCAGCCTCCCGAGTGCTAGGATTAGAGGCACGTGCCACCCATGCCCTGCTAGTTGACTGACTTTCATCCCATGTTTTTCATAGTGGCACTTCAGAAATTGAAATTCATCTTTACAATCATGATTAACCTACCATCAACATGGTGCAGTGTGAGAAGAGAGGTGACCTTTCTTTGTAGGTGTGTGTGATGTGTGTGGTGGGATTGGACCGGGAGAATTGCAGGGGGAGATCTGTGAGTTCTGAGTAATAAGAGGGAACCAGGCAGCCAAAGGTGTAGGGGAAGAGTATTCTGGACTCATAAAATTTACAGAGCTAAAAATTAATGTTTATAGCAATTCATACTGTACTGCCCAGCTGGGTAGGAAGCTAGGACATCAAATCCCTGGTACGGGGGCTGGGGATATAACTCAGTGGAATAAGCGCTTGCCTAGCAAGGGCAGGGTCCTGAGTTCGATCCCCAGTACTGCAAAAAAAAAAAAAAAAAAAAAAAACCAACAAATCCCTGGTACTTTTTAGCTCTCTTTAGCAGAAAGCCTGTTATAGCTCATTAGAGAACTTCTCCATTAACATACAGTGCAGATGTGCATCACCAAAAGCAGTGATAATCATCAACATGATAGCACTTTGAAGAAGTATCAGAAACCAAGGTAAAACAATTTAAAATCCCATATGATGATGCTTTCTATTGGTTTCCAGTTTACTTTAATCTCACCAGCCATCTAACTCCATTATCAGTGCCTAGACAAAGCTTCTGTGTTTTAGGTACCTCGTTAGGACTCTCCAGAGTTAGAACCAATTCTATGGAGGTAGAGAGGCGGGTGAGAGGTGATACAGCAGGAGAATGGACTTGTGCAGTCAGGGAACCTGAAAAGTCTCACGAGAGGCCTCTGCAACCTGGAGACTCTGGCCTAGTGCAAGGCTGAGGGCCTTAGAACCTTGAGCCACCAGTGCAGGTCCTGGAGCCCAAAGGCTGGGGAGACTGGGAGCTGCTGGCCAAGCGCAGGAGAGGAAAGAGCACATTTGAGCTCCAGGAGAGAGACACCAGTTAGCCTTTCCCCAGCGCTTAGTGTACTGGGGCCATCGGTTGATTGGATGGTGCCCCCACCCTGTGCCATGGGTCTTCCCCACTCAAACCATCCCTGCTCAGGAAACACCCTCCCAGACCCCTCATGATGATTTTTTTAGCTTTCTAAGTCACACTTAATCTAGCTGAGGTGACAACGAAAATGATAAATTTTGGATTTGTAATTTCGGGAATGAGGCTCTCTTGTGGACTGTAAATTGTTTTAACTAAAAAAGTACACCAAATGGTTAAAAAAAGAATCCTAGATGGCTGTTGCAACTATTGTGGAAAATGATTTCTAAAAATATTGGGAGAAAGTTAAAATAAGTTTTGCATAAATAGAAAAGTCAGCAATTGCTATTAATCACTCAGCAAATTGGTAATACTGAAAAGTCAATTTTGGCAAATCCCAAAGCTGCTCTCTTCCCTGCCACAAGCCTTGGGGACTGGTTGTTGTTTTTTTCTTCTGCTAAAATGTTCTCTGTGCTTCTCTCCCTACCTCTGCACGCCGCAGGTAGAACACAAGCCATTTACCAAGCCCTCCCCGTAGCCAAGGCCTTTCCTATAGCACCCATTTCCCACCTCCAGGCCAAACGCACTTTTCTTGGTTATGAGATTGCGCGGGGGCAAATGGAAACTGTAATCCCAACTATCTGAGCTTGAATAAGAAAGCATTCCTCTGAACAAAGAAGACAACAACCAGGAAGATCATATATGTGAGGCAGTGGGGAATCCCTCTTGGGAGTGGTCTGCGACAAGTTCTCCAAGTTCCCCCAGATACCCACTCCCCTGCGGCTGCAGTCTGAACCAGGCCTAGCTTCCAGAGAGGGACAAGAAGCCCTTGGAGACTCGTGTACCCAGCTATATTCTCCCAAATCCAGTTTTCTGTATGTTTCTTTGACATACAGTCTCAGTTTCAAGCATGTGATGCAAAAATTCTTTCAGTGGCCAGCAAGAATCAAGGCGCTGGCTGATGGGGAAGCTGGCTTTCGGATGGAACTCAGGCAACAGATCAGAGAACTGGTGATTGACACTGTGCCCTTGATGGGCCATTAGCAGGCCTAGGGTTGAGATTAGAGCACTGAGTCTTTAGTTGGTGTAAATTCTGGTAATTGTTTTTAAATGTGATTTGTGAAGCAACAGCACTATGATAGAGGATATGAGTTTGTCCCTAAAGAGAAGCAAATCTCATGTACATATGAAGAATCTTACAGTTTAATTATATATATATATATATATATATACACACACACATATGTTCACATATACAATTATATACCTATAGATATATAATTATGTATGCATATTAATATGTGTAACTGATTATTATATGTTGGTCTCACCATTGTTTAACCTCAAGTCAGATCTATTTTTTTAAATTTTTGTGGATTGATTGCCTAAGAGCATGGCTAACACATAGTAGATACTTAACAAATATTTCGTGAATGAAAGTATATATCTCAAAGAACATCAAGATTCAGTACAAAATTCAGGGCATTGTTCAATTGATATGTTAGAGAATCACGTGAAAAAAATCAGTGATTTCATTTGTGAGATGCTCTTTGTTATTAGATGAAAGTTCTCAAATACACACTGCCAGTAGATGTTAAAAATTGGTATAAAATAAATCATCAATTTATATTAAAATGTAAGCAGGCACTCACTGCACCGGTGCTAGGCCAAGTCTCTTGAAATGCTTTGCATCTTTGGTTCAGACTGGTTTAAAATGTTAAAAAATGAAATCCTAGCACTTTTTCTCATTCCTACGCACACAATTCCTAAAATCTCACCTGAAGCTCAATAAATATTTGTTGAAAGTGTAAATTAGCATTATTTGACTACTTGGGCAAACTAGGCACCGCTTGAGGGTATAGCAATTTGGCTTTGAGAGGGCAAAGAAATAGTTTTCTTTTCTATATGCCTGACTATGGAGAATCTGATTACAAGCAACTTTCTCCTTTCTTTCCTATACTGTATTTGTTTTCTGTTTCTGGGTAGCAGACAACAAGTTTATCATCTTAAAACAATATCCATCCATTATTCCCTAGTGCTTAGGTCAGAAATCCCTCCCAGTATGACTGCATTTTTTGCTTACAGTGTCTCAAGACTGAAACTCAGATGTATGTGGTCTGAGTCCCCATCTGGAGACTCCAGGGGAAAGCCATCTCCAGGTTGACTCTCTTGTTTGCAGAATCTAGTTGCTTGCAGTCATGGGACTGAAGTCCCCCTCCCTTTCTGGCTGTCAGCAGGAAACTGCTCCATCTTCTGGGCTCTGTCATATGGCTGCTTCACCTGCGAGCCAGCAGTGACACAGCACATGAATCTTTATGCCTTAGACTTTGGGTTTCTCTCTCTCTCTGATCTCCAGATCCAGAATTGTAGGGCTCATGTGATAAGGTCAGACCCATATGGAAAATCTCCCACTCTTAAGGTCAACTGAAACACTCCTGCCCTCTCACCTTACACAATCGTTACATTCAGATTCAGACTCTGCTCATGTGTTGTACATGGGAGAGGGTTATTGAGAATCATCTTAGGAACCTGCCTATGACATTATCTTATAACAGGACTTAGGTCTGACCCTGTAATGTGTCTATGTGTGTGTCTGGGACAGGTATAAAAGATGTATGATGTGCGATGTGTGAGGGGTTGAATTATCCTGATCTCTGAATTCAGTTCAGTTTGTTGGTGAAATAAGGATCTTCTGTAGCAGTAGCAATTAAAAATATAATATAGTCTCATCATTAGGCCTCTTGGATGCTTTCTGTTCCTGCTTTGTATGCTCCTCTTTCTTCCCCAGTTTAAAGTATTTTATAGTCAATAAGACTTTCACTAACCCTCGGCTGTTACTTCATGTAAGCAGACAATGACACATAACTTCTTCTGGTAGAAACAGCTTGGTCTAGAGACTGGAAACCCATGAATATGAGCACAATTTCTCCTTATGGTGATCGCCTTGGAGCTATCATGGCCCTCAAGTCTCTTAGTTTTCCATGGAATTAAAGATGAGTTATTTTACTGAAGAGCCGCATAAGCATTTTGATCGCAAATGTTTTGCATGAGACATTGTGTTCCATCAACATAGGTGGGAGTGACAATTACCATTGGGGAAAGTCATAGCAGAAACATATAATCCTGGAAGTGTGGAATGATAGGTGTTATGGTTTAGGGGATGTTTTGCAAGGGGAAAAATATAATACAGGATACATATTTGACAAGATTATTTACAATAGTCACCCAAAGAATGAAGTACAAAAGAGTAAAGGAAATCTGTCCACAAACTATATACCAAGAAATCTAGCTGAGGGCCCGGATCCTGCAATAATGTCCTGCATGAGTCCAGCTGAATACTGAGAGCCCATAACAATGCCTCCCATGAAACCAACTGGAGGCCCAGAGCCCACAACAACATCTCACACAGACCTGTTTCTCACATCTGACTGGGAAGGCCCAAAGGTCAGTGGTGGAATCTAGAAAGTCTGTGCCAGCAGGCTGAGGGATCTACACTAGAGCCAGGAAGCAATGCTCAGAGTAAGAACCAGAGCCCCCCTGAAAGGTACCACAACCATCTTCAACAACAGCAAGGTCCTGTTCCTTCTCAGCAATGAAGCTGTCCTTAGCTCTATCTTTGCAGTCTACAGCTTTACTGGAGTTTCCTTTCTGGCTAAACTCACATTTTAAATCAACCTGCTGGGCTCTTTGCTCTTGATTTTCAATATAAATCTGGCTAAAAGCACCCAACAATAGCCATGCCATGCCTCAACATTTGAATGCCTTGAAATTTCTTTTGCCAGATTAGTTAGCCCACCACCCTTAATCTCAATCTCAGTCAAAGTCTCTGGACACAAGCAAAATGCAGACAAACTTTCTGCCAAGCCATAACATACATCGTCTGGAGTCCAGCACCCAGTGTAGTCCTCCCCAGAAGAAACCCCCTGAACGCGGTCTTTACTAGCAAGATTCCTATCAGCCTTCTGGTCTTCTAAGCTGTGATCAGAATATCCCACAGAGAGCAGCTGAAAGTGTTTGAGCTCTACTCTTTCAGGCGACATCTCTGAACCTTTGCAAACTCTTCCCACAAACCATTTCCAAAGGCTCTTGAATCACATGGTCAGGTATAGTCACAGCAATGACCCCACTCCTCTGGTACCAAATTTGTTATGGTTTGGGACTTATTTTGCAAGGGGAAATAGTAATACATGACACATATTTTATAAGATTATTTATAATAGTCACCCAAAGAATGCTGTACAAAAGAGTGCAGAAAATCTGTCCACACACCAAGACTGAAAACTAGCCAAGGGTCTGGATCCCACAGAAGTGTTCTGTATTATATTGTTAGGCTGTTTAGGAAGAGGCTTTAATCCAATTATGTTTTAGTTGAAAACTATATTCTGGTAGTGTGGTTCAGAATTTCAAAATGGTAAAATGAAAAGCCTTCTTATCGCTCAAAGACTCTTCATTTGTGGTCCATGGATCTCTAAGGTTCACAAATGGGCTTCAAGGAGGACAAGGAAACTTTCCAAATTGAATGTTAATTATGAGTTTGTATGTGTATGATTCTGTTCTTTACAGGGCTTGATGATATCATTAGATCCTCCTGGGGGTTCATGTCACCAAAATGATTGAAAACCTCAGGCTAATCAAGAATATTGATGCCCACGGGAATGAAATGACTCTTCTGAAATCACAGGACTAATTTGTTTATTGCGTAATTTAAATTAGGCTGCCAGGCTCCTGATGCCCATTCTAAGACACCATTACTGTATCCTATCCTGAGAGAGACCCTTAAGACCACACATGGGTGATAATAGTATATTAACTAAAACAATACTAGACTGCTCCTTTGGGAGCAGTTTCTTAGATACATAGTAACCCCTTTTAAAAGTATGAGATGAAAATGGGGAAAAGATCTCTCTCTCTCTTTCTCTCTCTCTCTCCATATATATATACATATATATATGTGTGTGTGTGTGTGTGTATATATATATATATATATATATATCATATCTCCTCAGAGATAATAAAAGTCCAGTCAATAGAGCTTAAATAAATGAGTGACATGGGGAAGTTCGGGAAGTTCTGTTTATAAAACAAAATTGTACAGAGACCTATAAAATTACTTTTGGGGAAAAAACTTTTTTTAAGCTAAATTAAATGCCGGAGGAGCAGTCCAGGGCTTAATTATTGTGATGATAACAAAGGTAATAAGAGTTTGTGAGTAATTATATGATGTACCAAACACAGCTGTGCTAAAAGATTTATCTACTTCATCTCATTTCATTTAGTCCTCACCAGCATTCCATGATTTACACGCTGTTACCCTGTGCACAGATGGAAAAACTGAGAAGTAAAATGGTTAACTGAATACAGAGTTAGTAAATAACATAGAATTGGTACAAAATATTGGAATAGCCATATTTTATTTATTTCTAACTTCTTATTAGTATATATTTACCATAGATAGTGCTCACATCCATCATAGGGAATTTGTACCTGTCCATAATATATCTTAATTCACCTTTTTTCCTATTCCCTCCTGTCCCTTCAACCTTTATCATTTACACAAATGTTGTTTCCACTTTTTCCTTCCATTCTTTGTTTTTTTAATCCTTCCTCCTTCCCTCTCCCTTGTCCCCCTTCCCATTTGAACATGTTTTTCCTATTTCCCAATATCTAGCCTTCATTTTGTTCCTTGTTTACCATTAGGATTTGCACAAAAGAGAAACAATGCAATAGTTAAACTTGTGTGTCTTATTTATTTCACTTAAAGTTATGTCCTTGAGATGCATCCATCTACCTTCAAATGACCCAAGTTTATCCTTTGTGGCAGACTAGCACTCAATTGTATATAAATATTACATTTTCTTTATCAGTTCATCTATTGATGGGCATATGGGCTATTTCCAAGCTTTAGCTATTGTAAGTAGTGCTGCTATAAACATGGGTATGCATGTATCACTTAGTATGATGCTTTTAACTCTTTTGTGAAGAGGTCTAGAAAGGAATACCTGGGTCAAATGTAACCTCTAGTTTCAGTTTTTTGAGGAATCTTCACACTGATTTCCATAGTAGTTGCACCAGTTCACACTCCCATCAACAATAGAGAAGCAGTCCTTTTCCCCCACAGCTTCACCGGTAAGTTACATCCATTTACATATAAAAGTCTCCAGTTTATTCTTTTCTATGACTGAGTAGTTTAGTGCATGGTGAAAGATATGTGTCCAATTTTAATCTTCAGGGTATGCAGAGCCAATTTTTCCAGCACAATTTATCAAAGATGCTATCTTTCTTCCAGTGAGTGTGTTTGGCACCTTTATCAAAGATAAGGCAGCTGAATATGTCTGGAGTTGTTTCTGCATTTTTCTAACCTGTTCCAGTGATCTTTGAGCCTTTTTTTTTGCCAGTACTACACTGTTTTAATCAGAGTAGGTTTATAGTATAATTTCAAATCAGAGATTGTGATGCCCTCAGCTTTGTCTTGGTTGTCCGGAATTGGCTTTGCTATTCTAGGTCTCTTCTGGTTCCAAATGAATTTTAGGAGCATTTTCTTTAATTCTGTGAGATATGCTATTAGAATTTTGATCAGAATTGCATTAAATCTGTATAAAAGTTTTGGATGTATGGCCATTTTCAATATATTGGTTCTTCCTACCCAAGAGCAAGGGATGTCTTTCCATTTTCTGATATCTTCTTTAATCTCATTTTTCAGACTGCTGTAGTTTTCAATGTAGAAGCCTTTTAAATCCTTTGTTAAATTGAGTCCTAAGTATTTCATTTTTTGGATGCTATTGTAGAAGGTGTTGTTTCCCTAATTTCTATCTCAGTGAGTTTTTTATTGGTGTATAGGAAGGCTATTGATTTCTGAGAGTTGACTTTGTATCCATCTACAATACTGAATTTGCTTGTTAAATCTTGCAGTTTTTAGCATAGTTAGGGGTCTTCTACGTAGGGTATTATATCATCTGCAAATAATGAAAATTTAACTTCTTACTTTCCTACCATTTTTTAAAATTTCTTTTTCTTGTCTAATTGCTCTAGCTAAAGTTTCCAGGACTATGTTGAATAAGAGTGGGACAGTGGAAGGCACTGAACAAATATTAAACAAATTGTATTAAAACAATTTGTTTAATATTTGTTCAGGTTTCTGTTTCTTTCATGGGCTGTGAGTTCACTTAGGCCAGGCAGCAGAACCAGTGACAGGTACTGGGGGAAGTATCTGTCTGATTTTAGAGTGAAAACTTTCAGTTTTAGTCTGTTTAGTATGATGTTGGGTTTTGGTTTGTCATAAATGGCTTTTATCAGGTTGAGATAAAGACCACCTATTTTTAATTTTTTGTAGGAGTTTTGTCATGAATGGGTGCTGGGCTTTGTCAAAAGCTTTTCTGCATGTGTTGAGATAATCATATGTGTTAGGTTTTTTGTGCAAGTAGAAAAGCAAAGCAGAGTAAAAAAATGTCCTTATGGCAGGCATGGGAAGGCTACATAGAGAGACAGATACAAGGACCTTCTGAGGGTCAAGCCGGGAGAACAATGGCTATTTAGGCAGGGGTGGGGGTGGGTTTAGGGGGCTATCTGCATGACATGGCGGATGGTGCTTGGACAGGAGGCAGGCAAGGGAAACAGGAAGTTGTAAAAGGAAATAGGAAGTTGTAATCCGGCCAGGAAGGAGAAAGGTGGGGCTTGGCATATGGTCATCTTTGGGTTGTGCCATATTGGCTCACCACCCTGATGACTTACCAGAATTTTTTGTTTGGCAAAAAACTCACGATTTTTGTTTTTGGTTCTTTTAATATAATGTATTACATTTATTGATTTACATATGTTCAACCATCCCTGCGTGCCTGGGATGAATCCCACTTGGTCATGGCATATGATCTTAATAATTTGCTGTATTCTGTTTGCCAGTATGTTATTGAGGATTTTTGCACCTATGTTCCTTTGGGGGATTGACCTATAGTTTTCTTTTTTAGTTAGGTACTTCTCTGGTTTTGTTATCAGGGGAATGCTTGCTCCTGGGAATGAATTTGGGAGTATTGCTTCTGTTTCAATTTCATTAAAGAGTTTGAAAAGTAGTGGTGTTAATTCTTCTCTAAATTTCTTGTAGAATTCAGCAGTGAATCTCTCAGGGCCTGGGCTTTTCTTGTTAGTAGGTTTTTAATTACATCTTTGATTTCATTGATTGATATTGGTTTATTTAGGATTTTTATATCTTCTTGATCCAGCTTTACTAATTCATATGTATCGAGAAATCTGTCCATTTATTCTGCCTTTTCCTTATTAGAATATGCATTTTCAAAGTAAGTGTAGATCATCTTCTGGACTATGCAGGATCCATTGTGTTTTTATCCTTTTCATTCCTACTTGCATGGATCTGAGTCTTTTCTTTTCTTTCTTTGATAAGGTGGATAAGGGTTTGTCCAGTTTATTTAATCTTTAAACAACCAGTTCTCTGATTCTCTGAAACTTTGTATTGTTTCTGAGTCTCCAATGTATTAATTTCTACTCTCATCTTTATAATTTCCACCCTTGTATGACTGTGATTGTTTTTCACAGTAGCTTTGTAGTATATTTTCAAGTCCAGGATGTTGATGCCTCCTGACTTACTGTTGCTGCCTAGGATTACCTTTTCTATTCTAGATCTCTCTGGCTCCAGATGAACTTTAGAAATGTTTTCTATAGATTTGTGAAGTATGCTAATGGTATTTTTCTTAGGATATATTTAATTCAAAAAGAAATTCATAGAAAAGATGAAAGTCAAGGATGGAAGACCATCCTCATTGTGACAGGAACCCAGAAAAAAGCAGAGGTACCTATTCCATTTTACAGAGAGTGAATTTCAAGCCAAGACTGATTAGGAGAGACAAAGAACATCACTACATCCTTGTAAAGGGAATAATCCAAGAGGAAGAGGTAACAATCATAACTATATATATTCCACAAGCACCAGTGCACCCAATATAAGAAAATATTAACAGGCATGAAAACTCAAATAAGCACTAATACAATTGTACTGGGGGATCTCCATGCCCCATTGTCACAAAAAGACAGATCCACTAGACAAAAAATCAACAATGAAATATTAGAACTGAACCAAATTTTGAACAAATGGACTCAGTATATGTCCACAGAGTGTTCCACACAACATCAGAATACGCATTCTTCTCAACTGCACGTGGGACACTCTCCAAAATAGACCACATACTAGCTCATAGAACATGCTTAAGTAAATGCAAAGGAGTTGAAATTATCCCATGCATATTATTGGACTGCAGCACAATGAAACAGCCTAGAAAATAGCAAATGATGTTAACTCTTAATTCCCCACCTTTAATGGTATGAGCTAGATTTATAGTTACATAACAAAATCTAAAATAGATCAGAAAATTGCATACAGTATGTAAGTCCTTAGTATGTCAATTTTATCCCCAGGGGTTAAAATTTAAAAGGGGTTAGGGAAAAAATGGAGAGGTAGAAGAAGAGGAAGAGATGATTAGTAATCCTGGAGGAGAAAGGTGAGTCACACTAACTTTGAGAAACTGATGCAGAAGACTTGAGGGAAAAGGCAGAAGGAAGAGAAAAAAGAATACAACAGAACTACAATCACAAAGAACCTAGAAACTATGTTCATACTCCTATAAAAACCAGATCAAACAATGAAAGAGAGAAAAACAAAAACCAAACCACAATAACAACAAAAAATAAACAAGAGCGAGAGGAAAAGGTCCACTTTCAGGTATGTCTCTGCTGTCACTGGTAGACAGCTGTTGGTGACAGAGTTCCAGTGTGTTGATTTATCCCAGAAAGCCAGCAGTAGTTTTTGGTGGGGTAGTGGATAATCTCGGTGAGCCTGCATTTTTAGGCTGAGAAGAGATCATTCATCCTGCATCTGTCAGCACACCTGAGTGGGCCTGATCCCAGCAGAGAGCTGCTGAATGAAGCCATCAGTCTCTCTGAGTTTGAAGATCAGCTGGTCCCTCTCCACAATGGCTCCCAGCCAAACGGTCTCTCTCAAGGGATCATGGAGCCCTCAGAATTCACCACCAGCTAGTGCAGTGCTTCGCATCCACTTCCCCGTCCACTGCTGTGTCTCACTGTGGAGGCCTCTGGGGTCACCAACAGTCACTGTGTGTCTGAGCTTTGAATGACTCCTCTCATGCAGTAAGTAGTGTCTTAGGGAGAAGGCGTCGCCGTTACCCACTTCCTCTTTGTTGGAATTTTCCCCTTCACTCTCTCTGTGGCCTGCAGTTTGCACCTCAGATCCTTCCTGTATCCAGGAGACCCACTTCCCTCTTGTCTTCCTCATGTTGCTGTATTTCACTGTCTGGATGACAACACTCAGAGAGGCTCTTTCTTTGCTGCTTACCACTCTGCCACCTTGGTGCCTCCTGTTAGTATTTCTGGTCTATATTTAGATCTTTGATCCACTTGATATTAGTGAGTGGTGAGAAATATGGGTGTTGGTTTAATTTTCAGCATGTGGAAAGCCAGTTTTCCCAGCATCATTTAATAAAGAGGCTATCATTCTCCCAGAGAAGGTATCTGGCATCTTCTCAAAGATAAGTTAGTTGAGTATACTTGGGTGTTGTTTCTACATCTTCTAATCTGTTCCACTGAGCCTTGGGTCTGTTTCTTTGCTAGTACCATGCTGTTTTTATCACAGTAACTTTTTAGTATAACTTCAAATCAAGGATTGTGTTGCCTCTTTCCTTGCCCTTGTTTCCCAGCATTGATTTTGCTATCCTCAGTCTCTTTTGGTTCCATATTAAATTTAGGCTATTTTTCTCTAGTTCTGTGAGGTAGTCATGTTTGAAAGAATTAAATAGCCAAAACAATATTATCTTTAATTTAGCTATTTTTGTTCATTGTTTTCTTTTGAGTTAGGGATCAGTTAAATTCACAGGAAAAAATTGTTTGTACCAAATCCTGTAAATGTTGAAATTAACTACATAAATATACTCCTACAAACATCAAAAAAGCCAAATGTGAGTCCTTGGATCAAAAGCAGTCTTTTTCTTCAAAGCTTAACTCATTATTTATTTTTAATTTAGTACAAGAAATACAGATTTCACCTCCAACACACCAGACTGGCCCATGCTCATGGACTGGATGGGTCCATATATTGGTTCCTAACTGTACACTATGTATTTCCCTCCCTGGGTGCAGCCATCCATCTCTCAGTTCTGAGTCAGCTCTATATTTTATTTTTCATTGGCACAGGGTAGCACAGGCACCAACCAATTGACCAAACTGATCATACAAGAGATCAATGATGACTGGATAGAAAAGGTCAACCCAAAGTGTGTGCAGATACAAGAACAAATTACTGACCTGCCTAGCAGTCCTAGCCCCAAGAAAGACCACAAGTATTGTAAACTACAAAGACAGCATGATGTTTTACACTGCAGGTGATTCTTTCAAGGGAGGTTAGACTTGGAGAAAAACCCAGTGCATCATCTACCCTGTTCCTTGAGAGCGTTTATTCAGTCCATGGACTGTGACAGGGCTAAGTGTGTAAGACTGAGTCACAGAGCAACTCTGCTTCATGGTTTCCAGTATTACCCTCCCACAGTGACTAGGTGAGAGACAGCCACAGGAAACAGCTGTGGAGAGGGTGCAGACTACTCATATACCCCTGAGTTTAGGCTCATACTGGGAAGCACACAGGCTTCACTGTCTATTGTGAGCAACTAGCCCAGTGAATGTGTCTTTAAGATGTGGTTGGATCTAAAAGTCCTGGCATTAAGTCTAGCAGTCTGCTTGAACCCCCTAACCTCCCACACATCCTGCCTACGTTGTGCAGAGACCAGTAGTCCTATTGTTCTCCTTGTCTAACAACGTGAGCAAAGGCATACATTGGTTTGGACAGTTGCTACAGTCTGGGGTATATAGACAAAGGGGCCCCGGAGTGGAGGGCGAACATGTCACAAACCCACAGGCCATAAAGCTAGGTGGAGAAAAGAAAAAAGTCATTCGTTAAAAAATACAAAATTCTTTTAGACTCAAATTCTTCCTCTTTTGTTTTCTTTTATGGGTTTTCTTCTCCTAATTTTTGTCTTTTACTGCTGTTAACTTTTTCTTGTTATATTTTCCTCAGTTTTCCTCAGGGTTTTTTCTTTATTCTTCTTTTTGCTTATTCTTTTCTGTTGCTTTTTTTTTTTTCAAAAATAAAAAAACAAAAACATATTAACAAACAGATGTCCATTTACAAAATAGCACGAGAACAATACAAGCAACACTGAATTACAGACAAGGTGACAGGAAATTGATTATGATTGTTGTATTACATATTGATAACTTCAAAGTGGTTACTTGGGAAAACAAACATAAACCTGCAGGATTGATCAAATAATTAATCACTAACTGTTCCTTTTAATAAAATGATAGAAATCAGTAGTACAACTATGTTAGGTATCCTGTATATGCGTATGTACATAAATTTCCCCTTATTTCTTTTCTCTTTTCCCTCAACCCAGTAGCTCTTTACTTCTGAGCAGTTTCCTTTTGTTTCCCAATGTCTATCATACTTCCTGATTTTTATTCACTCTCAGGTTCTTACACTAGTGAGACAATACATTGCTTATGCCTGCAGGTCTGATTTATTTCATTTATGAGTATGGTCTCTAGTTGTAACCATTTACCTATGAAAGCCTCGAGTCATTATTTTTATCTAATACAAGTCATTTTCTTTTACTCCTCAATAGCACCTTTTATCTTAATTTTCTCCATCTTTTCCTCCATTGACTAATTCTTCAAATTTTACCTGGGCTGCCTCTGTGTCATTAACAATACTGCAGAGCACTCCCAAAGACCTGGATTCTGGGCTAAGTACACTGCACTACCTCCCCCAATAAACAGAGGTGGCTGACTTCGGGGCCAGAGGAAAAGGCCTATCATTAGCAATGCACAAAATGTATCACTGAAAAGCAGACACTAAAGAGATCTTGATATGAGCATCAAAGTCATTCCACTATAATCACCCAGCAAACCTCAGCATGAAACAAGAACAGAAACAAAACAATGAGAAGACAAGGCAACAAAATGTCTTCCCAAAATCTCGAGTGCCATAGAGCATTGAGAGGAAGTAAATAAAAAAACACATGACTGAATTACTTGAAAAGACAACAGAAGAGATTGAAGAAATAGATCAATAAGGTGCTTGGTGAGTTGAAAGATGATATACCTAAACACACAATAAGCAAAATAATTAAGAGTTTACAAAAACAAATAAAAAGCTAGCTGAGCTAAACAAAATGATAGAAGACATGAATGATCAGTTTATTCAAAGAATTGGAACCTGTGAAAAGGTACTAAAGAAACTAAAGAGTTTAAATATTTTATTGAAAATGTGGATTCTAGAGGCAAATAATGTGAAAACAGTGTCAGAGCTAGAGAACAGGGCCAACGGCAGTGAGCGATCATTCAGACACCATAAAAGCAAGAAGAGAAGATAAAAAGCAGAACCAATAGCTGCTAGATAACAGAAAAAAGAATAACCTGAAATGAATTGGAATTAGTGAAAAATTAGAAGACAGTACAAATGGCATATAAACCTGCTTACAGAAATAATAGCAGAAAGTTTCCAAATCTGAGAAAAGTATTAAACACACAGATAAGAGAAACATATAAGACCATGAATACCCACAATCAGAAAAGAACCTCCCCACGATACATTATAGTCAAAATTCTAGAAGTACAGCATAAGGACAGAATCCTAAAAGCTGTTAGAGAAAGCAATGAATCACTTGTAAAAGTAAATATATTAGAGTCACAGCAGACATCTCAACATAAACCTTACACCTAATAATGTACCACCATAAGGCCCAAGAAAATCAAGAACAATCTAAATCCAAATTTAGCACAAGGAAGGAATAATAAAGTTCAGAGTGTAAATTCATGACATGGAGACTAAAAAAAAAAAAAATGTGAAGAATCCATGAATCAAAGAATTGGTTTTTTTAAAAAAATAAAAATAGACAAACTCTTAGCACATCATACCAAAAAAAAAAAAAAAGAAAGAAAGAAAAAGCCCTATCAATACAATTAGAAATGAAAAAGATAAAATTACAATGAACAACACAGAAATGTGGGCTATTATTAGCAAAGTCTTTGAAAACCTGCATTCTAATAAACTTCAGAATTCAGAAGAAACCAAGAGATTTCTAGGCACATATGAATTATCAAAACTAAATAAAAATGTATAAAAATCCTGAATAATCCAACAATAGACAAAGAAATAAAAGCAGTAATAATAAACCTACCAGCTAAGAAAAGCCCAGGTCCTGATGGGCTCATTTCTGAGTTCTAGAAGAACATCAGGGAAGATCTAACATCAATACTGATCAAACACTTTAGTGAAATTAAAAGGGAAGGAGTATTCCCAAAGTAATTCCTGAAAGCTAGTATTACCCTGATTCCAAAACCAAGAAAGATCCAACCAAAAAAGGAGAACTATAGGCCAATATCTTTAACAAACCTAGGTACAAAAGTTCTCAACTAGATATGGCGAGGAGAATGCAGAAATTATCAAAAAGATAGCATATTATAATCAAGTAGTGTTCAGCCCAAGGATGCAAGGATAGTTTGACATAAAAAAATGGATAAATGTTATATATTGCATTAACAGATGCAAGGAAAAAAGGCACATGACCATCTCAATAGACACAGACAAGCCTTGGACATCCATTCATGAATAAAACCCTGAAGAAAATGACTTTATCTCCATCTGATAAAAGCCATTCATGACAACTACTGTCAACATCATATTAAATAGAGAAAAAACAAAATCTTTTCTGCTAAAATCAGTAGAAAGTCAAGGTTGTCTACTATTGCTACTCCTCTTCAATGTAGTACTCAAAACATTAGCCAGAGAAATCAGGCAAAAGAAAGAAAGACAAAAGGATATGTATATGAAAGGATGAAGTAAAGTTATCATTAGTTGCAGATGATACAATTATCTACATAGAAGACTCAAAAAAATTTCAGGTAAAGACTCACAGAATCAATAACCAAATTCATCACTGTAGCAGGATACGAAATCAACAAATGAAAATGAGTAATATTCTCGTATTCCAATAATGAGCCTTCAAAGAAAGAAATTAGGAAAATAATATCACTCCCAATATGTAGCATCGAGAAAATTTAAATACTCAGGAACTAACCTAACCAAGGAAGTAACAGACTCCTATAATAAAAATTACAGTATTCTTTCAAAGGATATACATCTGAAAATGGAAATATAGCCTCTATTCCTGGGTAGGCAGAACCAATAAGCCAAAATGGCCATATTTCCAAGACTGATATATAGATTGAACACAATCCAAATTAAAATACCAACAGCATTCCTCACAGAATGAGAGAAAAAAATCTTAAAATTCATATGGAACCAGAAGAGATGCAGAATATCAGCAGCAATCATGGGCAGAAAGAGCAAAGCAAGAAGTATCACAATTATGGATTTCAAGTTTTATTCAAAGTTACAGTGGTAAAAACAGAATGGTACTGACAAAAAAAATCCACATGGATCAGTGGGATACAATAGAGGATGCAGAAACAACCCCAGGGAAATCCACTATGTGATCTTTGACAAAGGGGCAAGAACATATGCTGGATCAAATACAACGTCTATTAACAAAAGAGGCTGGGAAATTTGCTATCTACATGCAAAGACTGAATCTAGACCATGAGCTAAACTAAAATAAAAATAGATCAAAAATCTAAATGTTAAAATAGAAAAAAATTCACTGGAAGATCAAATACGTAACACTTTTGAAGATATAGGCATAGGCAAGGACTTTCTGAACTAAATCCCTGTTGCACGAGGAAAAACATCCAGAATCAACAAATGGGATTACATCAAGTGGAAAGGCTCTGCACAGCAAAGGAAACAAGCAATTCCTGAGACAACCTCATGAAGGAGAAAATTTGGCCAGCTATGTCTCAGAGCACTAATATTTAGGTTGTATGAAGAACTCAAAATATTAGATTCTTCTAAATAAAAGACTCAATCAAAAAATAGACAAAAAAACCAGACAACTAAAATGCATAGATACTTTTAAGAAGAAGTACAAATGGCTAATAAATACATAAAAATATGTTTGATATCTTTGGGTATTAGAAAAATGCAAATTAAAACCAGACCGAGGTTCCACTTTAATCCAAAAAAGAATGGCCGTCATAAAAAAAACAAACAATAACAAAAACTGGTGAGGTTCTGAAGAGAAAGGAATCATTCTACATTTTGGATGGGAATGTAAACTAGGACAACCACTATGGAGATCAATAAAGAAATTCTTCAAAATCTAAAACAAAAACTAAAAATTCCACTGGCCACAGCAAGTTCCTGTCTAGGTATCTTTCTGAAAGAGTTAAGAACATCATAGCCAAGTTTATAGCGGTACAATAGCTAAATTGGAAGCAGCCTATATGTCCATCAACAGATGATTGGATAAAGAAAGTGCAGTGTTTGCACACTACTCTGCCGTGGAAAAGAATAAACTGAAGTCATTTGTTGAGAGATGGATACACTTTGAAACCATAATGTGGAGTGAAATAAATCAGATACATGAGTTTGCATATTGCATGGTTTCTCTTACAGAAGGAGCCCAACATACCACTAAAGGTAAAAATGAAGCTAGATAATAAGAAATAGGAAATATTTTGCAAACGGGAAGAGGACCAAGGAATTGAGGGAAGGGAGAGAGGAAGGGAAAGGAATGATAAAGAATTAAGAGGTGTTATGTACTTGTACCAGTTCTCCATGAGGAATATAATCGTTATGTACTGCAATATGTACTAATAAAAACAATTTGAAAGAAAAGAATCTGAAAAGAAAAAGAAATCTAGTTTTGCCCACTTAACTTGTGGGTTTCCATTTGTTCTTGTTCTTTAAATATATTAATCAATAAACTTAAACTACTTAATACATAACTATAATAAAATAAATTTAATAATTTATAACTAATAAATCTGTGGTAAGATTTACTAGAACATCATACGTATTTACTAGGCATTCTCAAAATACTGCAAATGCATTATTTTTATTATTGGGATTTCTCAAAACTCACAATTTTGCTTTTATAGGCAGATATTTCATTCAAATACATAAAGCAAACTCATGAGTTTAATTCTGACAGCTTTCAGGGAGATTTGAGTCTGGTTCCTGTATTTGTGTTTGGCTGATGGTGCTAGCAAAGTGCAGGCAGTGGTGGCCTAGCTATTTAAAGGGGCTTTACACTTGCTTGCCACAGCAGGACTCAAAAGCAGATTGAACCTGTTCAATAGTGTACCAAGGAAAACTTGGTGGAGCAGCCTTCCCAGGATACGAGGTGTCCCCGCTGTGGTGGGAGCCTTCAAGATAGCCAGGACAACTGGTTGAATATTTCCAGGACATTGTGAACATAGCCATGGAACACAGGCATGACTTACTAGGGCTGCTTAGGAATGCCAAAGTGGATCTGGCTACTGAGTATCTGGCAAATGGAAGGTAAAGAGCATTGGTTCTTGTCCAGCCTTTGCTTAACAAGCTGTGTTCTTAAGCAAGTTGCTCACTTACCTGTCCCATGTCCTCACAACCAGAGTAAAGGGCTTGGTCAGGTCCAATGATTTCAGAGATGTGGAGGGAAGCTATCAGAACTTTTTGAGGAAGGGATAATAATCTTGTAAAAATATAGTCAATAGTTAGGTAAATTTTTATATAAAAATTTTTAAATGATTTTTTCCTTTTTTTTTTTTGAGACAGGGTCTCACTATGTAATCCAGGCTGGCCTTGAACTCAGTATGTAGCCCAACTGGTCTCGAAATCACAGCAATCCTCCTGCCTCAGTAGCGGAATTACAGGCATGCACCACTATGCCAGTTGTTAAATGCCTTTTTATGATACAAACTTCAGAAAACGTGAGATGTTTGTTTCTCAGTAGGAAACCTGAATTTTCAAGTGTTGGGAATTTGACCCTTAGTCTATTTTACTTCTGAAAGAAGACTTTGGTGAAAATAAGTCCACCTTCTTCTTTGAGTCAGTAAATACAAGACTTTGTATTTATCTTGTATCCACTATTCAGCAGGAGCTATCAGGTCCGGGAATACAGTAGTGCACAAGAGACCAAAATCCTTGGCCCCGAGGAGCCAATATTCTCCATAACAAACAGGATAAAGTAAATTAAATCCCATGCTAGAGAAGGTGGAAAGTGCCGAGACGGCCTGCTCAGGCCTCTTCGCTGCAGAACCCACTGTCCAGCTGTTGTGAGGCTGTCACAGAAGACTGCAGCATCACTAGGATTTCCTCAGTTGCGGAGAGCTATCTTGCCCCATGCAAATCCAGTGCCCAATCTAGGAGTGTGAGGTTCTGCCAGGCATCCTGGTCAGCAGGGGACTGTTCTGAAGGGCCATTTCCAGCTCTGGATGTCCCCATGGTATTGGCTGAGGCCCCTGAGATGTGCGTGGTCACCTGACCTTTCCCCTTGCTCACTTCTGCCGTGTCCTTATCCCTAACACAGGCTGATGTGGGTGAGGCCCACTGGGTGTCAAGTTTACAAATGGATTTGCTCCCAGGGTTCCACAATGTGCACGTGCAGCAGGCACGGGGTTGCTCAGTAGAACACCTTATTTCAAAATAAAAAGCTCCAGAAAATACAAGTGACTTTCAGTGTGACATGATAGCATTAATTTTGTGAGGATGACTCGGGCAACACCTTGGAATAAAGGTTTTGATTAAGTTTCAATCCTGTGTGATGCTGTGGATGCTCTGGTCCTGAGTAAGGCTAATTCCTCCCTGTGCTTTCTGGATTCAGAACTGGGCTCAGTCATATTCCCTCCAATCCATGTCCGCTTGGAACAGAATAGGCCCTTATTTGAAAAGAGGGTTTTACTGACAGAATTAGGCAGGAGTCATCCTGGATTAGAGTCCTAAATTTATATAATGTTGTCTTTACAAGAAGAAGACAGAGACATGGATACAGAAGGCAGGCGCTCATGTGAAGATGGAGGCTGAGATTTGAGGGGTGCTGCTGCAAGCTGTGGAACGCTAAGGATGCTCAGCACCTGCTGGGATCCTCCTTAGGGCCTTCGGGGCAGTAGGGCCCACCAACACCTTGAATTGGAAGTTACACCCTCCAGAAGTGTGAGAGGACCAATTCTGCCAGGTAGGGCCTAGTCCCTGCAGCCCTAGGAAATGAAGAAAGATGTCAGGAGTAGGAGTAATATCTTTAGCACTTTACCTTTCTTGTTGCCTTTCTTCAATATCTCCAGTTGATCCCTGAGCGCTTTCCTTTCTGTCTTCACTCATATTCCCTCTATCTGATATAAATTTTTAAACAGTCTTCAGTTTTGGCTTGCCTTGATGACCCTTCAAGAAACTGTTTTCATGTGCCACTACTAAACACCTCCTTTGCTTTGGAGTATTAAGTTCTCAAGTATGACTCAAACCCTAACAACTATTTATCATTCATCCTATCCAGTTCTAACTCTTTTGGCTGGGTGTTCTGGGCCTTCCTTAATGTCATTTCCCTGAATTTATCATTTCCCCTCCTTCGTATTTTCCTCTAGCCAGACTATCTACCTCTAAGCCCTCCCTCCTGCTCTGTACCTTCTTTTATTTCTGCATACCTGGATGACCTCCACAGACATCCTTTCTCTGACCCTGTAAAGCCTTCTCAGCTTTCTAAGACCCAACCCAAGGGCTCGGTCTTCTGGAACTATTTTTCCATCTTTCTCCAAAAACATTTTTCCTTTTTTTAAAAAAGATGAATTCACTTTATAATTTTAGTCACTACCACATTTATTTATCTTCTTCACTAATATGTTCACTAATTATTTTATGACTCCTTTTAAACTCTCTGGTTAGATGTTAAGCCGTTTAATACCAAACTCTGTGCCTTTATAGCTCTTTCTATACTCTCACAGGGTTGAGCATAATGGTAAGTACATGTTAAGACTAAAGTAAAATCATTTTCATATATTCCAGAGAAGTTATGGGATAGTTAGCAAACATAGCCAATGAGTTTTGTTAGGAGAAAATATGCTTAATCTACTGAAATTCTCTGAGGGGCTCAATAAAGTATGTGCACACAATTTCTTTAACCTTTCAAAAAGCCTTGACAAACTTCCATACCAGAGGTTACTTAAAAATAAAAATGAGTCATGCTGAGATTGTGGGGAACGGTTTGTCATGGGTAGGGAACTGGCTTGGGGATCGGAAACAGCCCCAACCAACTCTTGTAGTAACGAATTCCATGTGTTCCCAAACTTCCACCCAAAGAAAATGGGGTCATGGTCTGAATGGGAAGGTAACCTAGGTGGTCTCCAAAATGATACACAACTTAGTTTTCGTAAGTATGTTTTGAAGAGTTTACAGTGAAATCTTGTTCAGAAGTGGAATGCCAAGGCAAAAGAGAACATTCCAGAGGACTTTGGGAGGATGCATGTCATCAGAGAAATGACTGATGAGCCTGACTCCCCCACTGGCCCCAGAGAGCTTTAAAGGGAACTGGACGCAGGCTGGTTTTAGGGAATGATGAATTCTGAGCTATCTGTTATCACCAGGCAAGGGAACCAAGCTTTTCAGTCCTCCTCTTCAACAAATTCTGTTAAATGGTTTGGTAAACATGTATTTATAATGAAGGTCAGAGGCTGCAGGGTGGGGGTAGCTGAGAAGGTAGAAACTGCTGTCCTGAGAAAAAACAATTCAACTTGAAATGAAGGAAACAAAGAAACCATTATATAGGGAAGGGACTCACCTTCCTTGGTGACTGTATACTGTTATCCTTTCATGAGTTTTGGATTCTTAATGATTGGTATTCCCAATGTTCTCGTCTTTGGACAGGGGAGGATTTTTAGCATAAGAATAGTGGCTCAATGCTGAAAACTTAGTCTTGGAGGGAAGACAGAATACACAAACACTCTGAAAATTGCAGGGGATCAAAGCCAGATGTGGTGGTATACACCTGTATTCAGAGCTACTCACGAGGCTGAGGCAGGATGGAAAGATCAAGGCCAGCCTGCGTGCGTAACTGACACTGTCTCAAAATGAAAAGTTACAAAGGACGTGGTATGTAGCTCAGTGTTAGTATTCAATCCCTAGGTTCAATTCCTAGTACTACCAAAAAAAAAATTGCAGGCAATCAGAAAGAGAAGGCGTCACTGCAGGAAGCATATGACTCCCACGTGAAGAAGTAGACGGCGCCATGCAAGAGCACGCGAAGACAGGTACTGGTGCTGGGGCCCCCAAGCACACCGCAGACGCTGCCAAGCTGGCAGGAAGATTGGAGAGCCACGGGCCACATGTTGCTGTCTTTGCAGCTGTATATTTTTTAGCTGCATATTTCACATTGGAAGCATCTGCAGCAAGGAATCACAGAAAATGTGAAAACTTCAACCTCTAGTCCTACTATAAAAAACGATTGAAACAGACAACCAGTAGGCGTGAAGCGAGTCTTATTTTAGGTGTGAGCCCATCTGCTGGTAAATCTGAGATTAGAACAGCTCCCAGGAAAATCACGATTTTAAATTAAGCAGATAACAGTGACTCTCCTGTTTAGCAACTCAGATATATAAAGCAGAAGTCATGGTAGCTGGAACCCCAAATAGTGATGTGCAAGGTTTACTTTGAAGGGAAAATGCAGGACCTTTCCTTTATCTTTCTTTCCTTCTTTCTTAAGCCCTGCATTTCTTTTTAGGCAACTTAACAACATAGTATTAGTCTAGCACAAAGAATTGAAGGAAGGAAGAAGCCAGGTGCAGGGTCGTGAGCACAAAGAAGCGTTTGCCGGTGGCTGGCCCTAGGGATCAGGAGCGGCTGAATCAGGGATTCAGGGAAGGCTGGGACCGGGGCACGCAACAGATGCCTGTGCTGAGAGCGGGAATGACTTGACCTTTGGGAGGCGTCAGAAAGAATTCGTTTTTCTCAAGGGCTACAGATAGATATTTTAAGAAAGGGCAAAACCTTAGATGGACTAATTAAACTTTCTAGTTGGAAAGGATTAGATTAGAATTTCATATGCTTCAGATAGTAAGAACTACACAATAATTTCCAATACAAGACCATTTTAAACTTGCAAAGCAAATACAAACTAAAGGCAATGTGCTACATTCTGGGGAAAGCCTGTAGGGCAGGCCCTGCCTCAGGCTTCAGGGAATTTCTACAGAAGCCCTTGCAGGAGACCTCAGTGGGACATACATACAGAAATCCTTCTGTGCACTCCTTCCCTGTCACCATCATCCAACCTCCCGCACTTTGGTCCTGTGGCAGCTTGGCCGGTGTTCCACTGCAGCAGAAGTCACACCAGATTATGGCTATTTCTTTCCCTAGGACCTCCCTGATGTTATAGATTATATTTAGCAGAATACATATTCATTGGCTGGTTAATTTAATTAAATGAATGAAAGCATATGTTGAAGGGAATTGGGACATATTGTAATACACAAACACATAAGCATGGCATGGTAAAAATAAATGCATGAATAAATAAAAGGCAAAATTAGGCAAGAGGAAAGTGAGCTAGAAAAAGTATGTTATGCTTAAGAGTAAGAGAATATTCTTAAGCAGGATTTTGAAAGGTGGTAGAGGTCTTTCAGGCAGGGAAGCAAAAATCAAGAGAATTCCTGACAGAGAATTTGTGTGGGTGCGTGACGTATTTGGATAAAGATGCTGGCTAGAGTCTGAGTTGGGAGGAGTGGGGAGGTGGCATTGATGAGGCTGAGGTCAGTTGGGAGTTTACTGTGGAGGGTGTGATGGTTCATTTTGATTGTGAGCCTGATTGGGTGAAGAGACCCCAAGAATGGTAATTGGATACTGAACACACTATCCTCATTGGAGCATGCATGATGAGTTCACTGGCAGATGGGCTGTTAGGGAGGGGGCACACGCAGAGAGGAAGTGGGGGGCATGACCTCGAGGGCATCTTCGCTTGGTCTTCCTTGCTCTCTCTCCACTTCCTGGCTGCCATGGTGTGAGGAACTCTCCCCTACCACATCCTTCTGTCACTGTGCTTCTGCCCTGGAATCAGTGGACTGTGGACTGGAACCATGAGCCAGATGAAACCCTTCCTCCTTCCCACTGTTTGCCTTTGGTATTTGGTCACGGAGACAAAATGTCGATTAACACAGAGTGCTCTACAGGGGGAACCTGGGGACCAAAAAATGTCATCGTTGGTCTTTATTTTAGAAGTAGCTCTCCAGCAGCAGGGTATGGAATAGGATAGGACAAATTATGGAGCCTGATCAATTCCTTCTTTAATCCAAAGAAGGATGGATGTCTCAGATACCTCAGAATTTTCCCTATGAACCTCAGAAAGCGACTTCATCTCTTACATCAAAGTAGAAAAGGGGACCATTTATGAACTCTTGAATTCCTGGCTATTTTTTTCAGTCAACAAGAAGTATACCACAAACACTTTTGGCTCTTTCCCTCTAGTCAAAGGATGACCTCTTCTGTGTAAGGCTTTTTAGTCCCTAATATTTACTCAGCATATGGTTTCTTCTTTTCCGTTTTTTTTTTTTGGCCATCTGTTTCTTCTGAGCACTGCCTAAGAGTGTGTCCTTCCTCAGACCCTAAATATCACCCAAATCCTCTCTCCAGTAAGTTGCTGGAGGTTTTCTGTGTTCACAGTTTTTATTTCTTCTCATCTAAGGCATTCCTCAACCAATTTAAATCTGAATTTGATTCTACATTGTTCTTGCCAAGATTCCACTGACCTCCAAGCAGCTAAGTCTAAAGAATATCTCCATTCTTGTCTGACAGAACCACAACAATTGAAACAGTTGACTACTCCCTTTTTGAAATTCTTCAGTTTTTCTTTCCTTTTCTCTCCATATAGAAATAGTCCAATTACATCTCTTGCTTTGTGCAGACTTCATCCTGTCCTTGTCTGTTAAATGTTGACGTTTTTCAGAAACACTTGTCTGGGCCCCAGAAAAGAGAGGGATTACTGGCATATCATTAGCACATGGATCAGTAGTGAGAAGATATACAATTAGGGAAGAAAAAGAATAACAGGATTCTAAGAATATCAACATTTATGAAGTTGGGAAGAGAATCTGAGTAAGTCAAAGAAGGTGCAGGACCAGAGAGACAGAGGAGACAGAACATTGGAAAAGCCATAGAGGAGAAGTTTTAGTTTTAAGAGAGAAATAGCTTGTGTCCTGTGGGAATATCAAATAGGATGATACACAGATAATCTAATGGATGTGGCAGTCAGAATGCCCATGTGGCCTTTCTGGGGGGAAGGCCAATGGGAGGGTGAAAACAGAAGCCTACTTGGAGCTCACTTATGTAGAGTATGGAAAGAATATGAAGTTGATACATGGAGACATGAAATTTATAACTCATTTTAAAGAAACTTACTTGGGGGGAGGGAGATGGAGAGAGAATAATGTTGGGAGTAAGGGTTTGCCTCACCCTCACTCTGTTTCTTCTAGTATAACGAAATATTTTAGACTGGGTAATTTGTTTTTAAAAACCCAGAATTTATTTCTAATAGTTATGGGCTGAGAAGTCTAAGACCGAGGTGCTGGCAGTTGGTGTCTGGTAAGGGCAACCCTCCGCTTTTAAGCTGACGCCTCTTCGCCGCACCCTGTCATGGAAGATCTGACAGATGCTCTGTCCTCACTGTAGGAGAGGGAAGGGGCAAAAGGGACTAATGCTTGTGAATCCTTTTTTTAAAAAAACAGTGGCAAACTTCCACATTTATTAAAGGTAGGAAAAAACAGCCTCTGTAGAGCAAGTTTGGGCTAAGTAAAAGTAGGAAAAAGTGAGAAAAAATAATAAAACTATGCTCCCCACAGTGTAGGGTGGGCTACTATGAAGAGACACAATAGCAATTGTTTATGGTGACTGTCCCTTCTTTATATTTCTCATGCTGGCAACCAGTCCAAGTTAACCTATCAGAAACCTGCTTGAGTTCTCATGAGAAGTCCACATTTGGGTTTTGGGACAGGTCTCTGCATATATCTGGGGATTTCATCACGCCTCCTTTCCCAGCCAGTGTTGGTCACACCCTATCTTTTGGCCTCATTTCCCCCTGAAGGACATATATCCTCATAATGCTTTATGGTGTTCTGGGGGGGGGGAGAAGTTTCTGTCTTCATGTATCTCTTTTTCTGATGGATGGTGCTATAGAACCCACCTTCTGGGAATTGTGTGCTCTCCTGCTACCTTAGGGTATTGTGGTACTGTATGGGTTGAAGCAAATATCTATACTTGGAGCCACACTAAAATGTTGCTTCTTGAAAAGAAATCTCAGGTCTTCCCCAGGTTCACAGGGGTAGCCCTTTCTTTTCTTTTCTTTTCTTTTTTTAAGCAGGGTTGGCTTTATTCTAGAAAGATGAATTGATTTATCTGTCTCTGCCACCTTTAACGCAGTGGGTGTGGAAAGGATCACTGAAAGTGGCCCTTACATCTGGTTTTAATCCATCTGCAGGAGTTCCTTTCCAAGCTTTTATGAGCATTTGGTCTCCAGGTTGGACATTCGGTGATCCCCCAGGCCAGGAGCTGCAAAGACACTATCCTCATTCATTTGGGTGGCCTATCCTCATTGGCCTACATTAATAAGATATTGTAATGTTCTCATGGTCTCTAGGTCCACTACTATATCAGAAAATAGAAATGACCTCCCATATGATGCCTCAAACGCACTCATATTTAGCCAAGGTGTGTTTTGAGGTTTCCTGAGGGCTGCGAGCAGTAATCAGAGCCAGAACTCAGATGTCTTTTGGCAAACTTTTGCCAGAGCTCACTTTAGGTCTGGTTTGCTCTCTTGACTTTTCCAGAAGACTGAGGTCTCCATGCAGAATAGGGATGGTCCTTTATTCCTAAAGTTCCTGAATTATTTAAGAAGTAAGAGAAAGTCCATTGTCACTCTGAAGGGAATGATATGGGGGAATGATTTCTTTGAGGAGCACTGTCTCTACCTCCACAGCCTTTTTCCAAATGGGTAGGGAAGGCCTCAGTCCAACCTGTAAAGGAGTTAGTTCGGACCAACAACTGTTTAATCTCCCACGTGGAGGCATGTGCATAATACCTCATTGCCAGTCCTCCCTAGGGTGTGTCCTCTGCTGTATAGGTTCTAACAAACAAGGTGGTTTGGACTTGTTCAGGTTATCGTAGGTACAGAGTAGGCAATTTAAGCTTCTTTCATATGGGCATCAGTTCCACCCATGAAGCTGGAGCTTTCTTTCCTTTAATTTATTTTATTTTTAAAAGTAGAAGAATGAAAACATATTAACAAACAGACAGCCATTTACAAAGTAGCACAAGAATAGTATATGTGGTTCTGAATTACAGGCAATGTGACAGGGAATTAACAATGGTTGTTATATTACATATTGATAACTTCAAAGTGGTTACTCAGGAAAACAAATATAGACATGCAGGATTGATCAAATAATTAATCATTAACTGTTCCTTTCAGTAAAGTGATAGAAATCTGTAGGAAAAGAGAAAAGAAAGAAGGGTAATATTATGTATTTATGTATATGCAGAATAGCTAACATAGTTGTACTACTGAAGCTTTCTCAACCTCTTCCTGAAGGTCCCAATGCTAGCACATTAGTGATCAAGTGTCCACATATAAACTGGGAGTGCAGGAGGACACTTTCTGGCCATAGCAGTCCTTTGGGATGGTAGAGATTTGAATACACTTATAAAATCTTTGAAACTAGCCTGTAGACATGCCAGCCTTGTCTACATAGGAAGTAATTGTATGACCAAATGAAGTCCTCATTTACCGAAAGGTTATTCATGAGAATCCTCTTCATAGTTGCACATTCCTTGAAGAATTATTTAAATCGGTCAGGGTGCTGATATGTTATAGGATTTGTTGTCAATAAATATAATATGCTGGCTTTTAGGAATATTTTCTGAAATAACTGGGTGTGGTGGGACACCTCTGTAATCCCAGAACTCAGGAGGCTGAGGAAGAAGGATCTCTGCAAGCTTAAGGCCAGCCTTGTCTACATAATAAGTTCAAGATCAGCCCAGAATATGTAGAGAGGTCCTGTCTCAAAAAAACCCAACAACCCCCCCCCAAAAAAAACCCTAAACAAACAAAGAATATTTTTGAGAGTCAGGAGTTTTGGGTATCCAAAATACTTTTGAAACATGACATCATAAATTGTGAAGCAACTTGGTAATATTGATACAATAGAAAAGGGAAGGAACTTGGATTTGTCCCTAACTTAACCTTTTAACCTCTGCAAGTCTCTGTTTGCTCAAGTTGAGGAGGGTTGACTGGGATGATTTAGTCTTTTCTAGGTACTTTTCCAGGCTCCCTTCAACTCTGGTAATCTTGGTTGCTTTCCAGCCAGATTTCTCTCATTCTGAGGTCTGTGGATATATCTTCCCGGATCTCAAGTTCCCATAGAAAAACCTTAAATTTTAAATTTTCATGTGGTGTTTTTATACAATGGAGTATTACTAAAAGATAAACTAGAGGCTTTTATAGGTAAGTAGATGCAACTAGAGACTCATTAGTGAAATAAATCAGATTCACATGTGCAAACACTGTATTTCCTCCCTAGTATAAGAACCTCAAAGAGTAAATAAAATCTGAAAGGTACAATAGATATTGTGAAAGGGAAAAGAAACTTCTCAAATAGCAAGGAACAACTGGGATGAACGAGGGGAGAAGAAAAAGAAAGAAGAGGGAAAAATATGTATATATATATATATATATATATACACACACACACACACACACACACACACACAGGATTGCTAGGTTAATTGTGCTACCAATATCTGTTGGTTTATCGAAAGAAACTGTTAATGTGTAATTGTTTGATCAATCTTGCATGCCTATATCTGGTTATATGTGCGACTATTTTGAAGATGACATTGTGTAGTATAACAACCATTGTTAATATCCCGTCACCATGTTTTGAAATTCTGTACCATTTTTGTTGTTCTCTATGCTGTTCTGTTTATGTATTTGTTTTTGTTATGTTGCTTTTTTAAAATGAAAAACAAAATTTATACGTGTATATAAGGATAGCTGGAATAGGTGTATTGCTGATGTCTATAGTTTATTGAGAGGAACAGTCAATGCTTAAAATTTTCTTTCATCTTGACCAATTTTACGTTCTTGCATTTTATAATTAGAATGACTGATTTGAAAACAATATGCAGTGTAAGAACCATTGTTGAACTCCTACCATTTTCTATGATGAAGCTCTGATAATTTCCAATGTTTGCTTGCTTTTAATTATTTTTATTTTTTTTATTTTTTACTTGTTACTGTAACAAGTAAAAGATTGATTATTTGATCAATCTTACATTCTTATGTTTAATGGACTGAACAACTTTGTTGAAGATAACAGTATGTGATTTAGTAATCATTGTAAATGTCTATCATTTTATCTTGCGGTCCTATATAATTTTTGTTGTTTTTGTGTTGTGTTGATTTTATCTTCATTGTTGTTTTGCCAGGTTTTTAATTTCTAAAATAAAAATAACATGAAAAAAGGAAAAACAGCAAATTCGTGATCATTTGCGTGACCAGCTGACAGACCCATGCTTGCAGATACCAGTGCCTGCATTTATTTTATTTACACATGTACAGCTGGGTTGGTTTTTTATATCTTACAGAATTTCAAATAAAGTTAATAACTTCTCTAGCTACCTATGGTAGTTTGTTCCATTTTCAAATTGATACATCTATGCTTTAGGTCTACCATTAAATTTATGTTGAACATTTCATCTGAATTAATAACGAAACTTCACCTTTATGGCAATATTTTTGTAGAAAAGATACTTTCATAAAGTAAGACTTTCCTTTCTATTAACACGTTAATACTTTGATGGAACACCAGGGAAACAATGTACCATATTAGAATAGCCTGCAGGGCTGGTAGAAAGGAGCAGAGCAAAGCTTACAACACAGCTTACCTTGAATGAGTGCACACCACGTGAAGGGTGGAAGATAGTTCAGTGCTCAAACAAAGGCTTTGCAAAAATTTGGCTGGAAAAAATGTGGTGGGAAAATGAAGTCATTATATTACCAACAACATTGTATGTGTGGGATTTACAAGAACTTTTGCCAGTTGCAGTCTGTACCCTTTATAATTGAGTAAGGATTACATTTCAACAAAGCAACCTCATGTCTGCACTTACTTTATTTGAATTTGTTTGGTTTATGGTTTATACTTAATTTATAAGTGTATTTTGATTTTGTAGTTGTACAAAAGCTATAGATTTAAGGAGCTTACACCTGGATTTATGCTTGTGGATATTTAAACAATATTTCAATTAAATAATTTAGGTTATTTACCTTATTACTGTAGGTAATGATTTGTGAAGTTTACCTTCTTTATTTATATAGGCACCTATACCTATAGATTGAAAATATGGTGTTTATTACTATATAGCTCTATGTATTTCTCTAAATTTCTCTAATGCTGATGGCACACAGAAATTCCTTACAATTATACTTCAAGGACAAAGTTTCATGTATTTGGGCTCCCAGTTTGAAGCCAGGGAAGAGTTTTGGACAAAGGCAGCATGCAATCTCAAACCCACTTTGCCTAACTGGAGGAGGTCAAATGATTTGGGGTAAGTGAGGGTGATGATTGAGTCTGAAGAAAAAACAGACATGTAAACACTGTGCCACACTTGTACATACAGCAACCTTCCTTTATCCTTGGGTTTAGTGTTCATGGGTTCAGTTCTTGATTACCAGCTGTGATATGAAAATATTACATGGAAAATTCCAGAAATAAACAATTCATAAGTGTTAAATTGCACGTTATGCTGGGTAGTGTCCAAGAAATCACATGCTGTCTGGCTCCCTCATGCCTGGGAACCAAGGCATTCCTTTGTCCAGCGCACGTGCACTGCATACTGTACCCAACATGTGTCCTCAGTGCTCGCAGTGATTGGGCTCACCTGGTACATATTGCAGGGCTTCAGTTTAACTGACTTTTATTATATTTAATAGTGGCCCCGAAGCATAAAAGTCATGATGCAAAGGAGGTACCAGAGATACATCATGGGAAAACAGCATAGCTATCATATTACATGGCAGTGCTGTGCACCCATGTAGAAATGAAACTACAGCATAGAGAAGGTTCAGCATGATCAGGCATCCACTGGAGTTCTTGGAACTTACCCTTCACAGGTAATGTGGGACACTTACATATGGTCAAGAATTACACTTTTAAAGTTAAATGTGTGTCAGAATTGTACACAACTTGTTTTTAAAAGACTGGAGCATTCACGAAGTAGCCAACAGGACACGCGCTGACACAGAAGCAGTCGTTGGACTCTTCAGAGAGGTCCACGTTCCCTTAGCAACCTCGCAATTCCCGTGTGGAGAAATAAAGCTTAAAGAAGACAGTGGAAAATAACATCCAGTGAGGACATGAGACAAGGTTACAAAAACCAAAGATATTTTGCTTGGAGAGGTAGAATAAAAGCACAAGAATTTATTTCTATAGACAATTCTGGAAAGGAAGTTTATACATAATTGGTAGCCAGCAGTTTCTCATCGTGTAATAGGGCAAAACCAAGCTGGACACAAATGAAACAATAAGGATTTAAGAGATGATCTTAAAGTGAGCCTGTGGAGAATTCATGGCTCCTGGGAAGAAAGTTTGCAACTGTTCATCCCAAAGCTCATATGAGGATCAGTTTATTGAGACTCAGCTCTGCCAGGATGAGCTCTCTAGAGCTACAAACACAGCTATTTTGTGCACAGTGCTGAGGAAGAAGGTGCATTTGGCAGCTCAGAAATGTCTGGGTCCATCTAGAGCATCAGGAGTGGGGCAGGTAGGACCCTAATTGGGGATGTGGCTGGTGAATCTGTATGACCTGGCCATAACTTCCCCACAGCAGGAAAGGGATGAGTCAATGGCCCCAAGGCTTTCTGCTGGAACAGAGGTCATGTTTGGCGTTCTCTGAACTGCAAGGAGCTGTGTAAATATTAGCTTGTCTTTTTTTTTTTTTTTAATGTTCATGTACAGCAAGTTCTTGTCAGAGTTTGAGAATGCTTTCTACTCTGAATGTAAATTCCTACAACAGCTACATTGGGCTCTTTTCAGCAAAAGGCTGGGGGTTTGTTTCCCACATGCCAAGTTTCTAATCTTTGTTGAAGGTCAAAATGCTTCTGTTTCACCAGAAAGCTCCTCAGAAGGAGCATTTTTTTTTTTTTTAAAGCACAGGGTAAATGTTCTGGAAATTTGGCCTTTTGCAAGGTGGGTTGAGAGATCCTGAAAGTGTGATTTTTACAATTTCAGCTGTTAGTTAACCATTTAATGAGAGATGATCTCACACCTAGACCTGGAAAAAGCTCCACTGGAAAAGTAAGTAAATCACAGTTTGGCAGTGCTGTTGATTCTTAGGCCACTTTTCTGTAAGTTTAGACACTGGACACAACTTTGTGAGGACTTCAGACAGAAATTGATTTTATGGGGACAGTTACTGTAGAGATGTACTAGGAAACTCTGGAAAGTGTTTCTTTCCTCAGGACATTTACTGTCTCTGACTTGACCAGGAAGAAAATCTGAGGATCAATGAATTAGTATAAAATGAAAGCTCACACCTTCCCAACTGCGATGTTCCTAGGGGAGGACTTAGCAGGGACCTGTGGGAGGAACTTCTATTCATACCTCTTCTGCCCTTTGGACTGAACTAAGAAACAAGAAGAAGGATATTTGGGAAATGCTCTAATTTTTTTTCTCTTTGTTCTTACCACATCTTGAAATGGTGCTTTGAGCCACACTAAGGATATTGTCAACAAATTCAAACTTTGAGAAATTAGAAATAGTTTCTGGTAAATTGGGTTTGAATGCTTTGAATTAAAATAGAACAAATCTAGAAATCACTGACAATATAAATCAATTAAAAATCATTTTAAGGGCTACAGTCCAAAGTGGTGTTCTGATTCACTGTTGAAATTTCTGGAGTATTTATATTTCTCACACATTCAAATGAGTAACACAGCTAGGCAGGGTGGCAAATGCCTGTAATTTCAGCAATCTGAGAGGCTGAGGCAGGAATGTCACAAGTTCCAGGCCAGCCTGGGCAACATAGTGATGTAATGATAACTTTTCTCAACAATAAAAAATTACTAGAGATTAAAAATGGTAGAGTAGAGACTGGTAGCAAAATACAGTTGCTCTGGGACTTGGGATTGAGATACCTGGAAAAAAACAACTTGGTGAAGAGAAAAAAAGAAGTAGAACTTTGAGAATCAGGAGGTAACTGACAGAAAAATTAGTAACTAAAAAGAAACTGAAGAAATGGGATACAATGCAGAAAAAAGAACAAAGCAGTTGGGAAAAGAACCCTGGCTCTCAGGGAGGATGATCAGTCTCTTCTGACACAGAATAATCCTGGAGATACAAAGCTCATGGTCATGATAAACTGCAAAGGCAGTGTGGCATTTTATGCCAAGTGTGACTCCTTCCCCATGGCCAGCTAGAGTTAGAGAAGAAATCTAGTGCAGTACCCACCACATTTGAGAAGGTTTAATCCAGAGCCATTTGGGGAAGGGGTAGTTGTTTAATACAGAGCTACAGAACTACTATGGAACAACGGTTCTTCAGGGTTTCTGTTGTCAACCTACCAAAGTGACTGACTGGGAGATGGCCACAAGAGACAGCTGAAGGAAGGCATGGGCTAGACAGAGATGTCCCCAGCCCTGAGACGTCTAAGCTGAAGTTGGGAAGGTCATAACATTCTGTCCTTTGAGTTGAGAAGCCAGGCTTTCAAAAGGGGATGAGTTTGAAAGTGCTGGTATTAAATCAGGTGGACTGCCTGACAGTCTGAGCTGTCTACATCCAGGACAGAGTTCAGTGATCTGTTTTCTTTTCTCAGCTGCCAGTGAAGTCAAGGATATGCCTTGGCTTGGGTGGTTGCTATAGCCTGGAGTGCATGGAGAGAGGGGTCTCCACAGAACAGAGGGAACTACCAATGCACAGATGATAAAGCTAGGTGGAAAGAGCCAGGACTTTGGGTGTACAAGGGGACATGGAAACCGGGAGTGGGCAGAGTGATTATAGCTCTATGGAGGACAGCATTGACTGCCCATGTGCAGCCTGAAAGGCAGAGTAGGACCCAGAATTCACACAGAAACATGCATGTGAAGGTAAAATAAGTCTTAGTGGGGACTCACTCTCCCACCCTCATACTTGGTGGAGTCTAATACTATAGACCGTGGCCAGGGGAAGCATTTGTTCAAGAACATTCAGGAAAGCTTTTTAAAGTTGTTTTCAGGGATTTGGAATTTTTACTTTTTTATTCTTTTTTTCCTTTTTAATTTTTTTGTTTGTTCTTTTTCTTTTATCTAATTCTATCACTTTTTACATCTTAATAGGATTCTTTATCTCACTTTTCTCTTCTTCTCATCTTTCTTTTCTTTATTTTTCAAATTGCACATATTTCTTTCTCCTGTTCCCACATCCTCCATCTTTAGATGTATTAAATTTTATTAATCTTTAAGTTAATTCTATGCTGTTATTATAGAAATCTTTTTTACTTTTAATGATGATATAGTTGTTGCATTTAGTAGGCAGTTATTGTACATCAATATTTGGTTTGTCTTTGTGTCTATATTATAACTACAGATTTCTGTGGTTAAGGGTGGCAGAGTGGTACTTTTTATTGATTCTTATGATATGGAAATAACCAGTTTGTCTTCGACTCTATTATTATTGCTGCATTTGTTGCTATTGCCAGGGTGACATAGTTGTTGCTGTTAATTAGTTTTTTTACTATGTGCCAATATCTGATTTACATCATGTCATCAACAATGCTGTCATTCATTTCTGGAAGAATGGGTGCTGGGTCAATTACACTGCATCCTTCCCTTCTGAAATTACTGGAGGTAATTGGAACTTGCGGCAGAGGAAAAAGCTAATAGCCATGCTCAGAGTGCATCACTGAAAAGCAGAAACTAGCTAAAGAAATTTCCATACTAGCAACAAAGTCTTTCTGGTAATCAACCTGCAAACCACAGTAGGCATGTGTGGATGTGAGCACATGCATGTGCATGCACATGTGCGCACACACACACACACACACACACACACACACACACACACGTGCGCATGCCCAAGAGAAACATGAGAAGATAACAAAATGTCTCCAAAAACTCAGCTTCCCTAAAGCTGATTAATGGGAAGGAAATAGCTGAATTAAATGAAATGATAAAAAAGCAGACAAAACAATTAGAACAATAAAGTTCTCAGTGAGCTCAAAGATGATATAAGTAAACAGATAAATGAACGTAACGAATCAGAGAACTTATAGAAAACACAAATAAAAGTCAAGCTGAGATAAACAAAATGATACAAAACATGAATTACATTTTAGCAAAAAAAAAAAAAAAAAGTCCATGAGAAGGTAGCAAATACAAATACAGGAGATAAGAAAAGTTCTCCTGAAAGTATGGGCAGCAGAAGTGACCAAGGTGAAGACATAATGTCAGACTTAGAAGACAGGGTGACGCAGGTGGCCGTACACTCAGAGAAACAACAGAATACGAGGAATGGCTCTAACAGCTGCTACATGACGCAAAGAAGACTAATCTGAGACTAACTTAAATTAGTGAAAAATCAGAAGACAGCATGGACGCCATAGAAAATTTGTTTACAGAAATGATACCCGAAAACATGGAGAAAGAATTTTAGCATATAGAGTAAGAGAAACATATAGAACCCTGAATACTCATAACCAGGGAAAACGTTCTCCAGAATACATTATAGTCGAAATCCCAGAAGTCCAACACAAAGACAGACTCTTTT
Organism: Dinomys branickii; assembly: GCA_004027595.1. Classification (NCBI taxonomy): domain Eukaryota; kingdom Metazoa; phylum Chordata; class Mammalia; order Rodentia; family Dinomyidae; genus Dinomys; species Dinomys branickii. Next base: position 113,416 of record PVLD010001973.1, read on the forward strand.
TTATTTTAAAGAGAAAAGAAAAAAAAATTATGAAAGGGAAAAAATTGTTCAAAGGGAAAGAACAACTGGGATGAAGGAAAGAAGAAAAAAAAGAAAGAAGGAAGGGAAAAATATATACGGACAGACTCTTAATAGCTACTAAAAAAGCAAACAAATCACTTACAAAGATAAATCCATCAGAATCACAGCAGAGTTCTCAAAACAAACATTAAAGGCCCAGAGAGGCTGGACTGTGCTATTTCAAGATCTAAAAGAAAACCATTTCTGCTGGGTGTGGTGGCACATGCCTGTAAACCCAGCACTCAGGGCATGGGGGGAGGGTCTGAGGCAGGAGGATCATTGAGTTTGAGGCCAGCCTAGTCTGCGAAGTGAGTTCAACACCAGCCTGAACTGCACAGTGAGACCCTGTCTCAGAAAAGACAAAAGAGAAAAAAAGAAAAAATAAAAAACCTTCAAACTCAGGCTGATACATCCCACAAAATTGTCTTTCAAAACTGATGAGAAAATAAAGATTTTCAGGATGAAGAGCACCTTAAGAGAGTCATGACCACAAAATTAGTACTCCAAGAAATTCTCAAGATTGTCCTACAAAGAGAAAATGAATTCAACAATGCCAAAAAATTTATTCCATTCTAATGGAATAAATGTACTAGGCAGGGTGAGGAGTTACGTAGGAGGAGAAAAGGGGAATCAGTAATAGGAAAATAGTTGCCATGACTATTAAATGTAATTTAAAACCTTTTAGTAATAACTCTCCTTTCAAATGGTATCAATACCCCATTGAAAAGACACAGACTGGTAGATTGGATCCACAATGAATTAAAAAAAATATCATAGACTGAAAAAGAATGGAAAAAATATTTCATGCAACAGGAGGCAGAATACAAGCAGGAGTAGCTGTCATACTTTCAGACAAAGTGGACTTCAAGCACAAACTAATGAGAAGAGCCAAAGAAGGTCATTATAAATTGGGAAGGGAACAATTAAACAGGAAGAGATAATAATTACAAACATATATGTGCTGAGCATGGGTGCACCCAACTGCATATAACAAATACTGCTTGTCATAATGCTACTGGACATAAAATACCAGATAAACATCATCACAGTTACAGTGGGAACTTAATAAACCACTATCACAAATAGAGAGATAAAACTGACAGAAAATCAACAATGAAATATCAAATTTGAATGAGATCTTTGAACAACAGCATTTATAGATATCAACAGCAAATACATATTGTTCTCAGCAGCACAGAGAACTTTCTCCACAATAGACCATGTACTGTCTCACAGAGCATGCTTAAATACAAAAGAATAGAAAAGATCTCATGCATATTAACAGATCATAAGGCAATGATACTAGAAATCATTGGTAAAAGAAAACACAGAATTATTTTGCAAACACATGGAAATTAAACAACACGCTCTTGATTGGTGGGTCATAAGAGAAGTCAAGGAAGAAATTAGACCATTTCTAGAATACAACAATGATGGCACTACAATATACCAAAATTTATGGGATGCAATGAATATAGTCTAAGAGGAAAGTTTATAACTGAATGCTTACTTCAGAAAAACAAAACAAGCACAAATAACCTAATGGTGGCCCTGAAGGTCCTAGAAAAATCAGAACAATCCAAATCCAAATCTAATACAAGGAGGGAAGTTACAAAGATCAGAGCAAAAATTAATAAAATTAAGACTAAAATACTACACAAAAAATAAAAAAAATTGAAAAGCTAATTTGAAAGAATAAACAAAATGACAAACCAATCCTACCAAAAAAGGGAGAGGCCAAAAACCCAATCAATGCAACTGGAAATGAAAAAGGCAAAATCCTAAAGGACTCCTCCAAAATCCTGAAGATCCTTAATAACTACTTCAAAATCCTGTACTCCAATGAGTTAGAGAATCCAGAAGAAATGATAGAGTTTTAGATACATATGAGTTACCAAAACCAAGCCAAAAAGATATAAAAACTGAATAATATAATAACAAGCAATGAAATAGAAGTGGTAATAAAAAATAACCTATGAGCTAAGAAAAGTGTATGCTCTGATGGATTCACTGCCGAATTCTACAAGAATGTTAAGGAAGATCTAATGCCAACACTCTTCATACTCTTTAATGAAATTGAAAGGAGAGGAGCACTACAAAAGGCATTCCTGGAAGCTTGTATTACTCTGGCACCAAAATCACAAGGACTCATTTGAAAAAGAAAACTATAGCCCAACCTCTTTAATAGAGATTTTTACTGTTTTGTGTTGTTTTGTTTTTGTCTATGTTGTTATTTTGATTTTTTTATTCTCTTTAAAATTAAAAACACTGCAAAAAATGGAGATGAATATAAAAATCCTCAACAAGTTTCTGGCACACCATGTAACAAATCATCAAAAAAATAATAAATTGTGACCAAGTAGATTTCATCTCAGTAATGAAGGATGGTTCAACATGTGCAAGTCAACAGATGTAATACAGCATATAAAAAGTAATGACAAAAATCTTATGTCCTTCCTTATAAATTCAGAAAAAACTTTGACAACATCTAACATCCATTCATAATAAAAATCCCTAAAGAAAACTGGTACAGAAGGGCTTTATCTCATTGATAATAGCCATGTATAACAAGTCTACTGCCAACATAAGGAAAAATGACAAGAATCTCCAGAGTCACTACTCCTGTTCAGTACAGTATAGTACTTGATATATCAGCCAGAGCAATCAATCAAGAGAAAGAAATAAAGGGGATGTGTATAGACAAGGAAGAGGCCAAAGTATTAGCCTTCACATAGACAACTCAAAAACTCCCACCAAAGGACTACACGAATTATTAATGAAATTCAGCATATAAAATCAACACACAAAAATCAATAGTGTTAACATACACCAATAAAGAACTCACTGATAAACAAATTAGGAAAATAATACCATTCACAACAGCATCATGAAAAATTAAATACTTAGGAATTAACCTAACCAAGGAAGTGAAAGATCTGTGCAATGAAAACCATAGCATTCTTAAAACAGAGATTAGCGAAGACATCAGGGAATGGAAACATACCCCCTATTCTTTATTTTTATTTATTGTAACACAAATAGATATTAATAAAGGTATTTATAGACTGTTCTATAAAATCCCCAATATTTCATTATAAAACAATTATAGAATAACAATGCTTGGGATGAGGATATAGCTCAGTGGCACAGTGCCTGCCTGGCAAGCATGAGGTCACAATTTTGATTCCTGGCACCAAAAAACAAAAATGGCTAACTGTATATAATGATCTTAAAAGAATGGCCAAAATGTTAGAAGTACAAGTCACGGACAAAAGAGATTCTTTCTTAGAAGAGACAAACAAAGAAAAGGACAAAACTTTCTTTTCAATGAACAAAAATAAACTAATATCCCCTATTTTTGAAGAAGCAGGCACAGGCAAAGAATTTCTCAACCAAACCACAATTACACAAGAAATAACCTAATAACCTCAAGAATCAACAAATGAAATTATATCAAATAGAAAACTTGTGCATAGCAAGGGAGATAATTACTAGAAGCAAGATAATTTAGAGTGGGAAAAAAAATTGCCAGCTACTCCCTGGACAGTGGACTAATAGCTAGAATATATAAAGAACTCAAAAAAATTAGACTCCCCACTCCAAATGAAAGAGCTAATCAAAAAATGGGCAACTCAGTTGAATAGATGCTTTTTAGAAGAAGTACAAATAGCCAATAAATACACAAAGAACTTGGATTTAATCCTCTGGGTAATGTGGAGCTATTGAAGGTTTTGAACAAAGAGGAAGACTTTTATTATTATTTGCAAAGTCTTTCTTTCCTGCTTTCTTTCTTCACCAATAGGTACTGAGTAATTACAAAGCACCACATACTGTGCTAGCCCTTTGGAGCATGAAAATAAATAAGGCATGAATTTACTTGCAAGGTCCTTACAGGCAATAAGAAGACAGAATGACACAGTGTGCAGGCTCCAAGGAGAGAGAGATGAACTCTCCTTGGAGAAGTTGAACACAGAATCTTTAACAATGAATGGCTTGACAGAGCCTTACTAGGTGCTCAACAAACTTCTTAGCATTCCTGGGAATGCAGTTGGGCTCCACCTCAGCCTTTCTTGCAGGCAGGGGACAGACATTACTGAATTGGGGCCAATAGCATGTGAGAGGAAGTCCATATGCCACTTCTGGGTGTGCTCGGAGAGCCTCCCATAGGATTAGAGGAATGCAGGGAAGGTTGAGTGAGTTGATGAACCCTGGAGAAGTCTCCTCTTTTCTGGATCCAACTCAGTTGCAGAATGGTGGCTGGGACGGAAACCATTGTGCTTCTCTTCGGCAAACCCTACCTTTATTGAGGTAAACTAAATGACATGGCTGTGCTTCTTATGAAAGGAAAATTTAGACTCATGAAGTTTAGGTTGCCAGAATTATTGGTTTCTTTTAAGCCTCAGGTGATCAGGAAGCTCAGCTCAAGTTAATCATCAGTTGTTACGATTAATTAGTTATAGGTTTTTTGAACCCCATCTCCCCTCCTAATTGCTTTGCATTTTTAATTTAGTTTTGTTTTGTTTTAGCACTATGGTTTGAACCTAGGTCCTTCACACTGAGCTATATCTCCAGCCCTCTTTTGAGTTTTTAGTTTGAGACAGGGTCTTACTAAGTCATTGAGTTACCCAGAGTGGGCTTGAACTTGTGAGTCTCCTGTCTCAGCCTCCCAGGCACTGAGATTATAGGTGTGTGTACTTTAAATTTTTCTTCTCTCTCTCTCTCCTTTTCTTCTCCTTCTCTTTCTCCTCCTTTTTCTTCCCTGAGCCCCTATTCTGCATGTTTTCATACTGTCAGCTGTTCTACAACAAGAGAAATTATAAGTCATAATGACATATACCCTAAAATGTCCTGCACTAGCTGTTGGTGTCCTTGCAGGAAGTCCCATATATGCTCTCCTGTGGCTGTTCTGGGGTTGAACAGACCCTAAGGACTTCAAGCACTCTTCGGTAATAGTTCCTCTTAGGACTCCAAGCGACTTCCCCTGCTCTGGGATCTCAGGCAGGAAAGGACATATCCTACACCTATTTCTCAAAGTGGTTTCCAGAAGGGTTCTAGCTGAACTTCCTGCACTGTATTTGGTATTTGTGGTGTAAATAGGTTGGTCTGGGACCTCTGTGTTCTACCTCCTCAGATCCCAGAAGGTCCTACTGTGTGGGGGGCAGCCTCGCACTGAAATTCAGGGTTCCTGGATCATTGCTGCTGCCTGCAAGTGCCATGTATTCAGAACAGTGGTCCCCAAAACAAGCTGGATCCCTTATGCACTTTGGATGACATGAACAGACATTGTATTCACTTTTGTTTTCCTTTTATAAAAAAAACAACTGCTAGGTAGGCAGATACGTGCACAGCATTAAAATGCACAAACCGAACAGTGGGACCATATTTCACACCAAGGGCCCAAGAGTGGGGCCAGCAAACTGACACAGTCTCTTTTTGTAAATGGTTGTTGGAACTTACCCGGGAATCTTTGTGTCGTGTGTGGTTACATTTGCATTACAGTAGCAGAGCAGAATACTGTACAATCAAACAACCTAAAATGTGTTCTTCAGAGTCTTTTTCAAATACTTACCTGAGCCCTAAACTGTAATGCTGTTCTCTGATTATAGTGGATGTGACTGACCCAACTCTGAGCCTGAGGACGTTTGCAGAATCCATCAAAGCTTTTGAAAACTCCTTCTAGTCAGATGGATCGCTTAAGTTATTTTAATGTTGGGAAGTAGGGATAAGGGCAGAGCACTTAAAACTTGGCATTTGAGCTGTGGTAGAGCATGGCTGAGGCAGGAGGGTCAGAAACTTGAGCCCAGTCTAGCAAGTTAGTGACTTAGCAATACCCTGTCTCAAAAATAATACAAAAGGCACTGGGGATGTAGGTTAGAGCAAAGGTCCTGAGTTAAATTCTCAGTATTGAAAAAAAACCCTAAAAACAAAAGAAGCTATTTCACAACAATCACTGCTTTAAGCCGCAGTGTGTCTATGGGTAACATATATTTAGTTAGATTAAGTACTTGTGCTTCGATGGGTGGGATAAAGTTGGGGTACTGGAGTACTGGGCCAATGTCTAGGGTGGATGCGATATTTTAGAAGCGGGGTTGGGAGTCTAGGATAGAAATGCATTATGGTGGGGAGATGGGAAAATGCTATCATTATATAATCAATAAATTATGATAGTGCTCAAGTACCTGTCCTGTGACAGGCTTTGCTGTCAGTGCTGGAGACACAGGAGGGAACAAAATAGAAAAATTTCTTTCTGGTGACATTTACCTAGGTCAGTTTAACCCATGAGCAGCTGATCTCCTACAACAGACCGCCTATGGAAAAGAGCAGGCCATCACTTCAAACAAATAGCATTTTACCAGATGACTTTCATAGCAAATATTCCAACAGGAAAGCACAGGCTTCATTAGTATGGAGAGAACACTCAAGAAAGGAAGATTCTTGTCTGTTTGGTTCACTGCTGTACCTAGAACAGGACATGAACACATTGCCATCATAATTTATGGACATAGGCACTGTGGGGTGCATGGTAGGCACTCCCTCATGGGAATGACATTCCACTAAGACACTACAAGCAACATATGTAAGTGAAATATGTGTGTACTGTGTATAAAGGAAAGTATGTTAGCTTTTTTCAAGTATCTCTTCATCAGCCTCATCAGCAAAACATTCCAGAAATTAATTCACAAACAAAAAGCAAAGAAACATTAAACATTGGCATTTTTTAAAGTGTTTCCCCTAAATAATTGCAAGCCAAAGATCCGATAAAGGGTTAATATCCAGAACTTATAAAGAAGTGTTACAACTCCATAGCAGAGACACAACCCAACTGAAGAATGAGCAAAAGACTGAACAGACATTTCTCCAAAGAAATAAAAATTGCCCACAGGTATACGAACATAACAGCAATCAGGGGCGAAATGCAAATTAAAAGCACCGTGGAACGGCACCCCACACTTGTAAGGATGGCTGTTATCAAAAATGGTGAGAGAAAAAAAAAATGGTGAGAGATAACATGTGTTGGTAAGGAAAAGGAAATCACAACATGGATGGTGGGAGTGAAGATCGGTACAGTCATTAGAAGAGCAATGTGGTGGTCCTTAAAGAAGGTAAAAGTAGACAACCCTAATCCCCAGGAGTCTCTCCGCTGTGTATAAAGCCAAAGAAGATGAAATTATTCCCCTGTGAAGGTATCTGCACTCTCACACTCATTGCAAATCATGTGGGGTATCTAAGATCTGCAAGCAACCTAAATGTCCATCAAACATTAAAGAAAACGTGAAATGGATATGTGTCTGTGTGTATGTACATTTACTTAACAATAATTCCTCAGACAGCGCAAAACATGGGTCCCATTTTGAATGTTCTTTTGTGAATAGAAATTTCCTTCACTGTCAGCATCATCATTTGTAGTCATAGTAGTTCTCTGTCATCTTGGCTTGTGTGAACATAATGAGGAAGAATTTTCGTATTCATTTTTAAAAAATCCCAGTGTTTGACGATATATGTCAGCCTTAAGGGAAAGATACTGCCATTTGCCACAACATGTGTAGATGGACCCAGAGGATTTTATGCTAAATGAAGTAAGACAGGCACAGAAATGTAAGTATTACATGATCTCATTTACACATGGGAAGATGAAGAAAGGACCTCCAATACTCAAAGATAAAGGAGAAAGCAGTAATCACTGCAGATAGAGTGTGGGGACGGGGAGACACAGGTGAGGGCACAAGCTCACAGACCTGTAGGACAGGTGCAAAAGTCTAACGTACAGTGTGGAGTCCAAAGTGAACTAAATTGTACTGTGTAGGGGATTTTGTTAAATAAGTAGATTTTACCTCCTCCTGTCATAACAAAGAAACTGTGGGATGATAGATATGCCAATGTACTTCACTATAGCAACCACCCTACTCTTTCCAGATACCCCACAGAATTATGTTGTGAACCTCAAATCCATGCTATTAAATTTATTCTTAAAAACGTGTTTCCCAGGCACCACTCATTACCTGGAACAAATAACGTTGTACAAACCAATATATTGTACAAAAAGGAAATTTATAAGAAAATGAATTGTTGCTAGAGTATCTTCAAAAGTCAAATGTAAAGTAATGGTTGGAGAGATTTGCGAATGCTAAAGTGCTTCATTTCAGGTCTGTTGCAGTCTTAGCTGCTGAACTCACTCACTCACTGGTTGAAACAAATTCAAGCTCTGCCTTCCTTCAAAGGCTTTCAGGAATGAGTATAGGGTTCCTTGCTGTGTTAACACGCCACACAATAAAAGTCGAGGCTATAAATTTTGCTGTGCTTCCCAGCTAAATGTATGCTTTGAGTGGAGACAGACTGGCTGGAGTTGAAGCAGTTATAGCTTTGATTGACCGCAGCTCTATCCTTCCATCCCAGCGAGAGCTTGAGTATTGTCTAGGGTGCGGAGCTAGCTGATGGACTGCTGTTCCGAGGTGTGACGTAGGAGGGCTGCCCGATCTGCGCCAGTTTGAGGGCAGCACAGCCCTGACTTAGAGTGGTTAAGTCAAATGGACGTTGGGAGCCACTAGGAAACAGGACGTTTGCTAATAAATCTGTTGTGAGATTAGTTCTCTCTGACCCACAGTTATTTCCATGAAGTCTTATAGGAGAGCCACCCATAGGAAATCACTTGTGAAAATGGGCTATTTGTATTTCACAATGTGAAGGTGGATTGGTAACATTCACCCTGAATATCCAGATTTGGGGTACTCCTATTGGTTTTTCCTCCTTGGGCTTGAAAAACTCAAATGAAGCTTGGTTAAAACAAATAAACAACAACAAAACCCGTTTGATTTTTTTTTAATCAACTGCATATGTTGGAGAATTTAGTTGGATACTGAGAGGTTTGAACATAGTTTATGTCTCTTTCTGCTTTTTCATTGGAAGGTAATGAATATATAATTGAAATCAATAAGATTCTCTAGCTGTGAGATTTAAAGAAGAATATCCAGTCTCACGTCAGTTTTTCATCAGCTTTCATTTGGTGTGTTATTATTTACTTTGATGTTGGTAAATCTCGCCTAATGCTGTAATTATAGGAGTAAGACTGAATATGTTTTCCTTAACATCTGTGAGGAAAATGCAGTGTCTGATTTGTTTCTTTTTAAATTTGCAGTTTGGAAGAGGTTGATTAATTTGCTGGTCGAGTCATCTGTTCCATCCTAAGTTACTCCCATTAGAAGTTGTTATAACCCATCTGTGTAGTTAACTGAAATTTTTGGCAACTAAACGACTGTATGGATCTGTAACTATGTTAAAAAATATAGTTTCACTTTTTAGGTAGTGAGAACTTTTCTAAATTGTCTATGGGGACCACATCTTGAATATCCTTTGGTGAACAGAAATTTCATTCACTCGTTGTTGGTGTAAGTTGCAGTTGCTCTAGTCACCTTCTGGCATCTTGGCTTGTGGGATCACAATGAGTCAGAATTTTAATATTCACTTTTTAAAAATCCAAATATTTGATTCTATTAAATCATCTTTGGAAACTTCTTGGTTCAAATATCTTTTGAAGGATGATCCCCAGAGAGGAAATTTGTGCAGATAAACATTTGCTCATCCACATCACCTCATTTTCTTCTCTTGCTTTTGCAGGGCTGGAGATGGAACTCAGGGCCTTCCACAAGCTAAGTGAATGAGTGCTCTATCATAACACCACCTGCTCACCTTTTCTTTACTCTTCTGCAGGTAGAGCCTGACAACCTCAGAATGCCTGCAGCTTGTCCCAGTGAAGTCAAACTAAGGGGCAGTGATCTCAGAAAATCTCAAGGGGAATTTGTCAGTGCCATGGTAAGTTTCCAGGGGCATTCCTTGGTGAATGTACAACTGGATCAAATAAAAAAAGAACTGAAGAACTTTACCAGTTTTCAATTTGATTCACTTTATAAAATGCTCATAAAGGGAAATGGAACTTGACTCACACTTAACTGACACCATCAGCAGAAAATTATTAGGACCACAACAGAGCTGAAAAGTAAATTAAGTGCAAAAGAAGAATGTGGAGAGTAAGTTGGGTGAATACTGGGAGAGATCCTCACCATCACGGGGAGAACAGAGTGGTCTGTTGATCCTCACAATTTCATATATTCCCACATTCTAGTGGGGTGAAAATTGCAAGCCAAATTAAATTTATACCCTATCGGCAGATATTTTTATCTCTGTGTATGTGATGTGTACAGTGAAAATTTAATAATTTTTTCAGGTGTTTTCTAAATTTTGAGAACAGAATGTAGCCAGGTCCCAACTTCCCAAATCATAGCTAGGGTGTATATGCACTGATCATTTGGACAGAAACATTTCTTTGTCAAATAAGCTGCTGGATATGGCATTCAGACTGAACTGGTTCTACAAAAGCCCCAGTTCAATATAAATAACAAATCTTCCATTCCAAGTTTACTTTAAATCCCTATTAGTTTTAAACACACCAGCAAATTTATTGTCACTATAAATATTGCAGGCTATTTTTATGGCATTTGTTGTGAAGATGATACTATGTGGAAAGAAAAAATATTTTACACATAACTATATCTTAACTTTAATTTTCAGATCTTAGGCTTTACATAGATTTATAAGGTTTGTCAAAGTGTGCAAATCAAAATCAAGTAGAAAAATACATACAATATTGTGATGATTATACTGTAAGTGAATTCCTTATGTCTCAGACTGTTCTTTTTTAAGCAGATGAAGATTTAGGGTAGTGACAAGTTTTAGCTTTTCTCCTGAGAACATCACTCATCTTATTATTGGTGCTTAGAAACTCTTAAATATAAAATACTCCTTAGAGCATGGTATAGTGAGACACTTATTTCTTGCAGACTTATTAAGTTTTTACATACTTTTACCCACTATTTAAAAAAATTCCATCTTAGGAATACTGTATCCCTACTCTCTTGAAACCACCTGCAGGATATAAACACTGTAAACTCTAAGGGTTTCAGCCCCCAAATCCCCACGGGGCCCAAGGAACTCTTGTTTGGTTGACTGGAGAGAAAGAATGACACAGAAAAGGACTTCAGCAAAGGGCCCTTGGGTCAGGCAGCTGATCTCAGGGTGCTGCTCAATGGACATTGTTCACAGCCATCTTGAAAAATGGCATTGCTCGAGTGAACTTAAATAAACAATGGCATGTGAGTTAGCACAGATGCTGATCTTTGTTAACCAAGAGTCGACTCCAGAGGACATACACTGGTATGCTTGCTTAGTGGTCAATGTGCAGCTTCTGATTTTCAATCCAATTAGGTCAACGTAGCTTGTACATGGCACTCTGTGCAGGCCTGTACTGGTGACTCACAGAGCTCTGCTGAAAGCTGCTTTGGCTTTAACCGTTCTGAGACATTAGAAAACACATCCAGCCCTACAGCCAGGACCCCTGATGAAAACAGCAGGCAGCATCTTTACTGTCCCTTGCAACAAGAAATTTGTTATTAAATTTCTATATCCTCAATCGGCCACATTGAAAGGGTTTTGAGAAACTCCCTTCTCTTCTACTATTCCCAGGCTCACAAAACTTTTCTACAGAAATGTTTGGTCTTCTTTCTCCTGTCATTTCTGAATTTAATTTGCTATGGATTTTGTTTTTGCTTTTGGCTTTGGCTCTCAATTTTGAAGCACAACTGTGGGATTTTTTTTTTTTTTTGAGACAGGGTCTTGCTCTGTGATTAGACTGGCCTTGAACTCACTGTGTAGCCCAGGCTGACCTTGAACTTGAAGGTGAGTGCTGGTATTACAGGCACATACAATTGTGTAATTAACTCTTAAGCAGTTGTGTTAAAGTTGAAGGTCAATGGAGATGTTCAAGAGAAGGTTTTATGTCTGTATCCCCTGTGGTTTGGAGACAAGGCAGAAGGAAGGAAGAGAGACGAGGATCTGGGACTCTCTGGGCCAAGCCTATCACACCATGAAGGCACCTAGGTTCAGACCTGAATGTGCTTCAGTGGCAATAAAGTGTGGGGAGGCTCACACGGGCTCTCCAGAAAGGCCACCAGCTGGACATGCCCCATAGTTCAGAAAACCACTTGGATTTGAAGTTGAGGTGTAGCCTGCGCTTCTGGAGAGGCTTTTAAAAAGCTACTTTTTGAGCCTGGGATGAAGTTTTGACAATATGGGGCATCTCGTGACTTGATGTTCTCATTGTAAGACCCTGCAGTCATGTTTGATAAACTTTGCATTGAAAAGGCTTTGAAATTACACTTCATGGGACACTTGGACAGCAAAAGACAGGGAAGTTCAGTAGAAAGAACACAAGATACCTGAACTGCAATGTCACACTATCACTGTCTGACTTGGATTAAGTCATTTAACCTTTTTAGGCCTTATTTCCTTTACGGATTAAAAAATTGCCAATTAAGTCTCTTCTAGCTGTAAATTTTAAGTTTTTCTTATATTTTTCGAACTTCTTTCATCAACTACTATTTGAATGAGAAAAGGCAAAGCAAAGCTGAGTGGGGGGAAAAGGGATCTTGTTCTTAACCTTTTCTTCCCCTACTTCCATCATTATTCTTAAACACTCACAGTCCCCAAAATGCCTGCTGAAGCTTTTAGAGGAACATGTATAGGCAAATTAATAATAATAGACTGGCACATTTTGTGCAGGCCATCAGATTCAAACAAAATTGAGTAGTTTAGATAAACCACTAGGCAATGTTTTAACAGAAACAATCCCCTTCGCTATGCAGAGTGTTACATTTTAAAAAATTACACAAAGGACTTCCACTTTCTAGTTTCAACTGTGTATTAGTCAGGGTTCTCTAGAGGCATAGAATCAAAATAAAATATATGGATAATTATACAAAGGGATTTATTAGGTGGGCTTACAGGATCAGAGGTGATAAAACTCCACAGTGGCCACCTGCTGAAGAGCTGGAGGATCCAGCAGCTGTTCATCCCAAGATAGAAGCCAAGAAGGATAAAGAGTGCATCACAAGTCTAAGGTCAAAGGCCAGGAAGCTCACTGTACAGTCTGCAAGTCTGCACTGGAAGCCTAAAGAAACTGGAGACGGAGTCCAAAGCAATGCCAAAGACTGCAGCTCTTCTAAAAGGGGCCATCTTCCTTCTTTCCCTTTCTATTCCACCCAGGCTATGAGCCTATTGGTTGGTGCCACCCACACCAAATGTAGGTCTTCCCCTGCCCTTTCCTGGCCCACATTCAACCCTCCAGGTACACCCAGATCTCTGCTTTTCTAACCTGATAGGTAGTTCTTACTCAAGTCAACATGCCTTAGTTAACAGTCACAACATTTAAGGAACTTTCAAGTTGTCAGCCCATCTTACAAGTAAGAAAAAAACTGAACAATGAATTAAGAAGTCTTTTATAGATATAGAAGGTAAGTGAAGTCTAAGACAAATCACTGCCATCAAAACTGGAGATACAGACTAATCTATGGGGCATCACAACCCTCCTCCACAGCAACCAGTGTCGTGGCGGGAAAACTTACTGTAGTTAATGAGTTACTGAGGGAGGTCATTGTGGACAAGTCTGAGTGCTAAAATCTTTGTGGGAACTCACTCATTGGATCCTAGAGGAGGCTGACCTATTTCTCATGGTTAAAGAGTGGGGAAAATATTCTTGGCTTCTGAAAAAGGGAGGGGAAAAGGAAGTATTTTCAAATATGCCAGAACAATGTGTTCTTAATGCCTGTCCTCAGGAGGAGCGACTTATCTGAGGCTTAACCTGCTGGGTGAAGCACCACATCCAATTTCAGCCAGATGAAGCCTTCCACATGGGAGAAGGTCAATACCTCAATAAAGTGGGTTTAAAATTATACAAATAATATATAATTTCATATACCATGCAACCCTGTAATCCTTTAGAAATCCAGGCATGATAACATTTCTCTTCACTCTATCTCTCATTCCTGTTTCCATACTCCAGAGTCAACTACTCTTAACGATATGAGTGGAGTATGGAGATCCCCAACCATATTTAATTAATGTGCATGCTCATGCCAGACACACAAACAGAAGCATGCTGTCTGATGTACGATCTTCGAAGAACTCAAGACTTATGCTGCTGAAACAATCACAGTCATCATCTCTGCAATGACCTTTGTTTTATGCAAAACTAATGCTTTGTGATGTTTGAGGGCTGCTCTGTATTTCAACACAGTTGGCTTGGAGAGAATGAATGAGTGTTTGTATCATGATTTTTCTAAAGATATGAGAATATCCCATTTGGCTTGGTATATTAAAAAGTAATATTGAGATAATGGATGTAGAAGATGATCCTGGGACTTTGTCACTTACTTAAAAGTATGTTGCAAAACTTACTTATTTATTTAGCTATTTACTTTTTGCAGATGGGATCTCATCATGTAGACCATGCTGGCCTTGAACTCACAGAGATCTTCCTGCCTCTGCCTGCTAATGCTGGGACTGGAGGCATGTGCCGACACGCCTGGCTCTAGAATGTAATTTTTATATTTGTAGTATTGGCACATGCATGTGTGTGTCTATGTGCAGGTTAGTATTTTATTTATATGCTCACTGCCAGTCAGTTTGCTCCTGGATAATAATAAGAATGAATTAAGGAAGTGCATGAAAAATAGAAATTCCTTGCACCAAAAGTTTGTATCAGTTTTATTTCTCATCTGCTCTGTAACTTACTTCTAAGAAGTTGCTACTTGTGGGCTGGGGATATAGCTCAGTGGAATAAGCGCTTGCCTAGCAAGCGCAGGGTCCTGAGTTCGATCCCCAGTACCGAAAAAAAAAAAAAAGTTGCTACTTGAGACATTCCCATTGATCCAAAACTGTGTTTCTATGCTGTGCACATGGACCCTATCTTCTCACATATTTATTTAATGTTTTTTAGCTGAGAAGTAATTGCTTATTTGTTTAATATTTTATTCACAAAAGACGTACAACTGCCCCTCAGGTCTAATTAGCATAGAAAAATAGAGTTAAGCTAGTCACCCCAAAGGAAAGAAGCTACCAGAGCAAATGAATAATATGCAGTAGGACCTCGGGAAATACTGAAAATAGCTTATGAGTTTCTATGGACCTGGGGACTAGGTGTTTATAAGATTCCTGCAAATTTCCAGATCTTGACCAGAATGGAACATGCGATTGTAAGGATTAGGAAAAGACCATAAATGAGAAGATGAATATTCAGGGAGAGATTGCTGAGGTCATATTCCTTTAATATATAGTAGGCAGATAAATCTTTTGTAAAAGGAAAGGGAGCTAAGTGGTGGGGGGGGCAGGAGTGGAGGGAAAGGCCTTAGAAAGAATTAGGATGTACTGTGCCTGTACTGACTCCCCACAAGGAATATAACCATTATGTACTGGAAGCGTGTACTAATAAAAAGAATTATTTTTAACTTTGAGACAAGGTCTCACTAAATTGCCCACTGTGGGCTCAAACTTATGATCTTCCTACCTTAGCTTTTCAGAGTGCTGGGATTGCAGGGGTGTGCTTTTTCTATTGAAGAGGCCTATATATGAGCACATATCCTATATGAATGATGCAGTTTTTCAAACATTACTGACCCTCAATTTTTAGATGACCATTAAATGAACCTACTCAAGGATGGTAAATCGCAGAAAGGTCTTAAGTCAGAAAGGATGGACTAAAAAGTTCCATGCAAAACGACTAGAGTGCCAATGGTCTGGATTTTGTCTGGCTTTAGGGTTATTGGTACTATATGGAAACTATCATGTAATTATCATCACACTATCAGAATATAACAATGCTCAGATTAATAATCCAGACATTTGGACAATGCTTAAAAGTCTTTCCAAAGTACTTTCACATTTATTATTTATTTTTTGCTATTTTTTATCAGAATATGTTTGTAACGCATAATAATTACATTCATTTTGAAACTATTATTCACTTTAATGTTTCCCATCCTTCCCAAGACTTAATCCAAGTTCAGCCTGACTATTCCCATTTTATGGATGAGGAAGTATAGACCCAGACTAGCTGTTACTAGCACTAGGACATGAATGCCAGTAGCCTTGTATTCAGCAAGACTTACACATTCCCTGATTTCTTTAGACAATGCCATACTGTGCAGAAATCTCACCCTTTCATTTTCTTCTTTTTATAAATATCAGGGGAACTTTCCAGAGAGTAACCCTTCAGTTAACCAGCTTTGGGTTGGTTTCTGTTGCTTTACAAGCCAGTGGGGAGGGGGACTGTGGGAGGATGTGTTCTCTCCTTCCCACCCCATTCACTGGACCCCAAGTATAGATTTCCTGTTTTGATAAGAAGAGCTCGCTTCCAAGAAGCAAGGGCGGCAGTGGGGTTGCTGAGCAGAACGTTGCATGTCTGTCTTCTGCTCGCCACGTGAAAGGAGTCTTAGTTGTTGGTCTTCAAGCAGTTGCTGGCCTTTTCCAATGTGTTTTTAGTGGCAAATAACTCCAAATACTTTACAAAGGGAATAGCTTGCAGATGTGGGTATGATAACCTACAAAGCATGACTTAAATACAGTAATTGTCTCGAGCCTGCTCTTAACTGTGGCGACAGAGTTTCTACTGTGTCATTAGGGGAGAAATTACGAAGTCTTGGAACACAGTGAGCCAAGTTCTGGCATCAGCTGTCTCTCCTACATTTTTTAACAGAGTTTATTGGCTTTTAACCAAAACGATTAGGGCATGAGGTTATAGCATGTGGAAATAGGAAAAAATTAAAATAAATGGAAGTGTCCAAAAGTTTAAAAAAATTTAATAGCTTGGAAATAATTACCTTATCTCTTTGTGCTCAAATCATTGGCTCTTTTATTGTGATTTTCCATTATCTTCCTCAGGGAGATAACCGCAATTTAAAGTGAATGGTTTGCTTTGCATAATTTCTTCAGCCTGGCATCCTCTCTGGCCCTGCCTCGCAGAGTCAAGTAGGAGAAGTTCCACAGAATCAAGGAGATGCAGATGCCATAGGAAAAAGCACCATGCATGACTAATAATTTCTGTCACAGAGGAAGACAGAGCAGTGGAACGGGGGCTGCACAGCTGTAGATTTTGTCCTTAAATGCAATATAGTCACCGGGCACCTAGGGTCCCCTCAGTTGTGTGGCTCCTGTCGTGGTTAGCTACTTCACCGTCCTGGTTGATTTTCTCTGAACAACATTCCTCTTGAAAAATAATTCCTAAAGGAGAACGTGACACTTCCAATGTGGCCTCATTAGACCAGAAGACAATAGGAGTGTTATAGCCATGAAAACATATTATCACCACTGCAGTCAACAATTGTATTAGTGTCTTGGTGGCTATTTCACTTTTGTGACTCATGTTCCATATGTGGCCTAGGTTATTTTCATATAGCACTCAGCAACGTAGTCTAATTTGAGGCTCTATCACAAGGCCCCAACCACCCCTAAAATATCTCCCTGCTAGACTGTCTGGAGCTACAGTCTCAATCTATGCTGCCTGATATTCCTCCACTAGAGTTACTCCTTTGGGTTAAATTACTATGGTTGGGGGGAGTGAATTGAGTCTAGGCTGCTCCTATTATTAGGACGCTAGAATCATTAACACGTTGGTACAGAGGGGCTTTTGCATTGCTTAAATAAATATTGATGGGTTGCTTACCATGTGCTAGGGATGTTTTACACACCAGGGATCAGACAATGAACAAAAGAGATGAAACCTTCTGTTCTAATAGAATCTACTCCATAATGTGGGAAGACCGATAACATAAGCAATAGTGAAGCAGGTGTTAACATATGCTGTGGAGAAACAACTGGAGCAGAGGGGAAAGTGGGAAATAATAGGAGAGATGGTTAGGGTTTGAAATAAAGTGGTTTGGAGGGTCTCAGAAGTTGAAGCTTAGAGAAAGCACTGAAGGGGATATGGAGGAAGACACAGGATGATCTGGGGAAGAGCACCCAGGTAGTGGAGTGACAGGTGCTGGGCAGTGACAGCACTCCTGGCACAGCTGAGGTCCAGCAATGTAGAAGATGGCTAGAGCAGGGAATGATGGGAAAAGTAACCAGAGATGAGGAGACAAAACATGAGGCCCTGGTTATACAGGCTGGGCAAGCTCTTGTCAGTTGGTGGCAATTGGTGGCTTTGATAAGGACAATTTCAGAGAGATGGGTAAGACCCAGTCTTGAGTGGAGTAGATGCTAGAGAGAATGTCAGGAGGCAAAGTTGCAAGTAGCAGGTAAAGACCTATATAACATACACTATATGGTGTGTATAGTGTATGTTACTCTAAAGGAGAGCATAGAACTGAGGAGCGGATGGAACTATAGGCAGAGGGAGAGGTGAGGTAATCAATGATTACTTTAAGAAGAGAGAATCATAGCACACTTTCCCTCCCGGAATTGACTCAGTAAGGAAGGTTTTTCACTGAACTGTTTATCATTAGGGTCTGGAGTGAGTAGGACCCAGCACAAACATTTGAGTGTGAAGAGTCTAGTTATTGGAATATATCACAAAACGGTGCAGCATAATGGCAAAGGAAGCCTTTGGTCTCTGACTTAGCAGGATAGCAACCCGAGTCCACTGGCTACAGACAGGAGGCCTGGCACATAGTAGGAAAGTGGACCCTCTCTCCCCTGCATCACACCAGTGCTAGATCCCCCTCAAGAATAATCTGCTCTAAGAAGACATAAATCTAATTTGCATCTGTTCCTTTTGTCAGCCAACTAGTAAACCAATGTGTATTTTCTAAAAATTATCTTTTACTCTCAAACGTTTTCCCCTTTCATTCAATTCACAGTTGTGTCTTACTTAGATTTCCAAGATCCACGACACAAGGTTGTTTTCTAATTATGTAGTTCTTCTTTTAGTGTTGGTTTTCCCCTAACTCCTTGTTTTTATTACTTTTCTTTCAGATTTAAATGTCAGTTCGACATAAATAACATCTTATTTTCTGTTCTGATATAACTTGCCTGAGACCCATCCAGTTATCTAGATCTGAGATGCCTGTTTAACAGATGACTCACTCTTCCTGTTGGAGACAAGTAAATGTAGTGTCCGCCCATCCATCCATCCATCCATCCATCCATCCATCATCTATTCATCCATCTTCCATCCATCCATCCATCCATCATCCATCCATCCATCATCCATCATCCATCCATCCATCTTCCATCCATCATTCATCCATCCATCCATCATCCATTCATCCATCCATCCATCCACTGGGTATTTAATGTAGTACTGCAGGCTTTGTTTCCAAAACTTGGAGTGCAAGATCTACATTTCTCTCTTACATTGTACAGGAGAAGACAAAAAGCAAACAAGTAAATTAGAAATTCACATCACTGTAATAAGTACAATGAAAAAAAAAAACTCACACAGAATAAAAGGGAAAGAACTAGACAGTGATCGAGGAAAGTGTCTGCACTGCTAATTCTTTTACTCCCTCTCCCAGAAAGTACACTTCCAATCCTGAAGTGAGTGGGGAATGGGACACTGTTTGTTGTCATAACATTATCTGTCCCTAGATGCTGCTGGAACTTTCTCTGAGGTAAAAGTGAGATCTGAACATAAGCAGTGTTCTCAAAAATATGGTGAATGATACATACAAATTTTCATTACAGCAAAAGACACATTGCCTCAAAATACTCCCCCTTGCATAGAACACATTCATAGCATCATCCTTGCCACTTTCTGCAGCAGTTCTAGAAATCTGCTTGAGTGTCTTTACTTGTGCCTTTGTGGCTGCCTTGATATCCTGAATGGATTGAAAACGTTTCACTTCCATGGTTGTTCTGACTTTTGGGAAGAGCTAGCGGTCTCATGGTGCCAGACTTGGTTAATAAGGTGGATGAAGACACATTGTAAGTAATGTTCTTATCAGCTTGCTCTTCTATTAGACAGAGGAGTGCTCACTGCTTGTATGAAATGCAGCAACACTCACTACATTTTCTGATCACATCTCATAAAGACACTCACGAAAGAAGACTTCCAGAACTGCTTCAGAAGGTGGCAAGGATGATGGACTAAATGTGTTCAACGTGAGGAGGTGTAGTTTGAGGGGGTTAATGGCAATGTGTCTTTTATTGGAATAGCTTTTTAAAATTTAACCATTTACCAGATTTTTGATCACACTGCATAGAATTATAATTATGAAGTGTGAGGCATAATTCTGAGAATTTAGCTAAAGTAGTAACCTGATAGAAATGGATATTAGCAGTTGGCTATTTCCTTCCGATGCTTGGGGAAATCTAGCAGCCCATGGGGTTTTCCTCACCTCCTTTGGCCCAGGAGTCTTGCCCTTGACATGTTGAATAAAAGAATGCTAGAGGCCTAGAGATGGGGATTCAAGCTTAGGGGGAAAGTGAATATTGGTTGAATGCTTAGAAGTGCCTATTGATTATGAACACTGTCAAGAAGGATTTTAATTATAAATGAGCATGTGAGGCTGTGTAATGACTTGCTCACATGAGCATGAACACATGTCTCCCCTCTGCACACAAAGTTGTGTAAGAACAAAACCAACCTGATTGGTTGATGTCAAAGTTCCTAATTCAATATCTATCATACGAAGTGACATGGAGGAGAGAATAATTTCACATCTGTAATACTATGACAGATTATGAAATGTTAATCTGAACAAACATCAGTTTCTAAGATATGTTGGAAATTCACAGAATAGAAACTTTTTGCAGACACTGGAACAAGAGTCACATGAATGCCGTGAAGAAGTCTATGGGGAGAATATTTTGAGGGGGCACATCTTCTGATGGAGCTTATGAATGCCAGGGATGCCAAATATGTTTGGTGCAGGAGGAGCCATATATATTTTTTAAGTACTTTCTCCTCATCAGTGTTTTAGTAAGTGTTTCTGAATGGAGCAGAGCAAAATCTTCTAGAGGATCTGTTATTTGGAGTGAGTTTCAGTTCAACTTCATGGACATTACTGGCTGGCATTTGTCTTCATCCTTTCCCTGGAGTGTCACCCAAAGCAGCCAGGGCTTCTCCCAGCACAGAGGGTTAGAGAACAGTGAAAGCCATGCCTTTAAAGTTTACAGTTCAGTTCCATGTAGCCTAATTTAATCATGGGCTCACACTGGGTAAAATTACCCCTTCCTGCAAAGTGAGGTTTAAATCTCTCAGCTGTATTTCTACTTGGTTCCTTATTGCATGTAGCTCGGGTTATGTTAGTCTTTATAATGGCCCTCAGCCTTAATCACTCCCATCTGTTCAATATTACATGGTAATTTGGTAGTGAAAGAGTACCAGGCTAGGAGCCAGTTTGATTTTAGCCCCTAATTAGCTGTGTGACTCCAACAAGATGGTTCATCTCCCCCTTGGTTTGCAGCCTCCTCCTTTCTGGCTTGGCTTTTTCTGCTCCCTTTGACCTCCCTGATTGGCAGGGAGGGGAGGGAGCTCTAGGAAAGCACTTTGAGTCTTCATAGTAAGGACACAAAGGTGGAGATAAGGGGAAGCAAGGAAGATGGTCTGATCTCAACCCAGACACACAGTACTGACCCTCTCGCTTTGAGATCTGCTTTCTTCTTCCACCCGGAATAATGACGAGCAATCCCTGCTCCTGTCAAACCTCAGAGTGCCCAACTGGTCTCTAAATTAACCCCTTTTCCTTTCAAATGCTCATCTCTGTTGTCTTTTCTTCCATCAGATCTCCTTTCTCCTGAATCTGTCCCAAGGCATGCGACATGCTCTCATATCTCCATCAAATTTCCTCTTGTCCTATGTGCCCTGCAGCTATTGCTCCATTTCACAACTGCCCACACAGTTTCTCAAGAATGTGTCTACATCTGCAGTCTAGGCAAAGTCTCCAACACATTCCTGTGACCCTGCCTGCCAATACATCACATCCCCGTCCTCCTCTCCTATGCCCACTTCACAAATAGCGTCTTACAGGAACAGTCATGATGTTGTACGTACTTATGCTACATTATTAATTCTAAAGGGTCTTTAACTTGGAGCATGGTAGTCTAATTTGATTTATCTTTTTTTTTTCTTTTTTGAGACAGGGTCTTGCTATGCAGTTCAGGCTGGCCTTGAGTTCACTTTGTAGCCCATCCCAGTTCTGAACTCACAACAATCTTCTTGCCTCCCAAGTGCTGGGATTATAGATGTGTGCCAGTGATCATATCTTTCCTATGATTTTTGTATGTCCTAGAATTGATAAATACCTCCTTTAAAGTTTTCTTAGTTTTTTCTGCCCCATTACTACTTTTCTCCTAGGGCCCCAAAGTTACTGTAAACCACTCCCTTAATATTTCCCATAATTTGAGTGCATGTATTTGATTTTTTTCCCAGGAGAGCTGCCTCTGGGAACTCCCTTGCTGGTTCTCTAATCTGAACCTCCTGCACCCTAGGCCAGTTACCCAGCTGTCATTTGGAGACTTCCTCTGACCCTTATTTGATGACATAAATGTGATTCAAGAAATTTTATCTGGCAGCCATTCGAGGGTGGCTTCTATTGGAACCAGGAGAGATGAAAGCAGAAATGCTAATTCAGGAGAGTTTCTCAGATGCGCAGGCTTGAGGTGATTAGAACTGCAAATGGATGCATATAGTTGACTAATAATATGTTCAGAAAGACAGTTGTCTTCGCCTTCTTTCTGCGTTAGTCAGGGTTCAATCACATGAGCAGTCACTGAGAGTCAGAGGATGAAAAGTTTACTTCCCAACTAGATTTTACGCAGTTGTGGGAGGCAAGGGGAAGTTGAGGTGTTAGAGGATTCACCAGTTAATCCGAGAAGCCAGGCATGTCCAGCCACTTAAGTGAAATGGTGATGGGGCCGGGAAGTCTGCAGGTCCTCATGCTCCTATCTGGTGATGGACTTGGGGCAGCTGCTGGTCAACAGGGCCAGCAATCTGGAAGAAGATCTGGGGAGCAGAGGAGAGCAAGGATAGGCTGATCCTGGGAGGATCTTCTTTTGTTTGTGCCAAAATTCGCTAAAATCTATATAGAACGACATTTTGATCTTTGAACTCCATCATCAGGAACTGTGAGAAAATAAATTTCTGTTGTTCTGCCAGCCAGTATGTGGTATGATGCTATGGCTCCCTGGTAAGCTAATACAGTGATCCGTCCAGCACAATGTCTCATGTTCCCATATTGCTTTAGACATTGTAAAGCATTTCAACCTGTTGATAATAGCAAACACCCGGGGATACTATATGCTAGGCAATGTTCCACGTGCTTTACATGTATTAATAAATTTAATCTATACAATGGCCCTATGAGATAGATGCTACTTATTCCTTTAATTTCTTTTTCACAGATGAAGAAAGTAAAGTACAGCTCATTTGACTAATGTACTTTAAGGCACACAGCTCATATGCACAGTGTTGAAGCCAGGGGTCAAACCCTGGCAGTCTAACGCCCATACTTCCTGCCCTCAGCACTTTCTGTCTTCCTGGGCACCTGACCTTTCTTTCCACTTTCATGGTGTCACTCTGCTCACATGCATTTCTTAGTCTAGTCTTCCCCTTTGCGGGTTATGAATCTAACTTCCTTGTCCTCTGGGTGGATTTCTGCTTTTGTTCACAGGGGAACTCTGCAAGGGAAACCGCGTATATCCCCAAGGTGCACACAGGGTCACATGCTTTCTGGACCCCAGGAGGGCTGTGACGCCAAGTTCATATTCCCCAGAGAGGAGTGCCTTACTCCGGAGTAGCATGTCCTCCTGTGGGAGTGGACGGTCCAGAAGGTGAAAAGGAAAGAGGTGCTCACCGTTTCTTTCTAGAATAAATTTCCAAGTTGATTCTGGTCAAAGGGTTCCCCAGCCCGAGGCCGGGTGGTGATGACTCAGCACCCCACCCCTCATTTCTAGAAGTCATGGATTTCTGAATCTTCTTCTGTTTGTGCCAAAATTCACTAAGATCTATTTACAACAGAAAGATATGTCTGTTTGTACATGTCAGGGATCTCCGCCTGTTCCAAAGTGAAAGATTAAACTGCACACGGAGGGAAGAGGCAGCGGTCAGCCTGCAGAAAAAATGAGGCCTAACTTCCTGTTGCCAATGAGCTTGAGTTATAATTACCCACCCGGCTTCTGGAAGCAGAAGGCTCTAATTGGGCCTTCGGAGTGAAGTGAAAAATCCCTGTGTGGCATTAAGACACACAAGTCTTCTGCATTTTAAGAGTTACTAACACTTTTCCCACTCATGTGCCCCATCTCAACAGGGAAAATTCTAGGCACCAAAACTATGTATGATTTAAATCACATGATAATAAGAACAATAACAATAATAACAAAAGCTAAAATTTACTGAGCACTTGTTATACACCAGTTGCTGCTCTGAATGCTTTACATGGATCTCTTAATTTCCACAATACTTAGGAGGTAGACAGCATTTTTATCTTTGTTTTACTGCTGAGGAAATTCAGGTTCAGAGACCTTAAAGGGAATTACAGGACTAGTAAATATGGATCTCGAATTTGAACCCAGACCATCTACCTTCAGAACCCTTGCTTGTAAGTTCTGTGTTTCCAGCCTGAGGAAAGAGGATGCAAATGAATTCGAGTCTCCTCCCACCTCCTCCTGTCCCTCCCCTTCTCCTCCCCCCCTTCCCCTCTTCCTTCACTCCCCCTTCTTTACCTTCATCTTTTTCTCCTTCTCTGCCTCCTTCTTCTTCTTTTCCTCCTCTTCCTGCCCCACTCCCCCCTCCTCTTCTCCCCCTCCCCCTCCTCCCCTTCCTCTCCCCGCCCGCCTCCTCTTTCCCTCCTTCCTCTTCTCCTCCTCCCCCCTCCTCTCCTCCTCCTCCTCCTCCTCCTCCTCGTCCTTCCTCTCTGCAACAGTTTACTTCCGAATCTAAACCCATGACATGTGTGGTAGATCCACTGTAGGACCGGAGGGAGGAGGCTCAGCCGGATGTGGCTTCTTTCAGGGAAACGCGCCCTCTCTGACCTCCCGTTTAAGACAGGCAAGTCCTGAATGTTAGGACTGGCACAGACCTGAGAGGCTGGGGTGATGAGCACGGAGCGTGGAGTCCGAGAGGCTCCCCTGCTAGAGACGCAGGCACATTCCGTATTAGTAGGGCGTGTTTGCAGTACACGATGATCACACTTGTCGTGGAGAGTTTGTGCACACACATGACACATCTTGATTCCTCTTTGTCTTCTCCTCCCACCCCTCCCTGCTTCCTTCGCTCCTGCTCCCTTTCCCACTTGAAAAGCTCTATTTCCATTTTTTCTCCAATTCTCCTTTTAAAAATCCCCTTTCCTGAAGAGATAACTTACAGAATAGGGAAGAAAACTGGCAGCTTTTCCTCTGAAAGGGACTAATATCTAGGATCTATAAAAACTAAAAAAATTAGATCTCCCCAAATAAAAGAGTCAACTAAGAAATGAACATCTGAAATGAATACTTTTCAGAAGATCTATAGTTTCCCAGTAAATACATGAACAAAGAGTCAACCTCAATGGCCGATAGAGAAATGCACATTAGAACAACCCTGAGATTCCCTCTTATTCCCAAAAGAATAGCTATCATCAAGAAATCAGATAATAACAAGGACTAGCAAGGCAAAGGGGAAAAGGAATCTTCTATACTGCTGATGGGAAAGGAAACAAGTACAACCACCATGGAGACCAGTACGGAGATTCTTCAGAAAACTAAAACTGGAAATTCTATTGGATGCGGTTAGTTATTCCCTGTCTAGTAATCTCCCCGACAGTGTTAAAAGCATCATATTATAGTGATACCTGTATACTCAGGTTTATAGCAGCAGAACCTATAATAGCTAAATCATGAAAGTAGCCTATATGCCCTTACACAGATGAACGCATGAGGAAAATGTTTTTATACACAATGGAGTGTTACTCTGCCATAAAGAAGGAAAAACTTGAGGCATTTGTGGTTAAATGGTTGCACCATAATATTAAGTGAAATAAATCAGACACACAAGCTTAGATATTACATGGTTTCTCTTTTATGAGAAACACAATATATAAATCAAGAGAAAAATAAAGGATAGATAATAGGAAGTAGGGAGATCTTTTTTAAATGGTATGAGGAAGAAGAAGGAAGGGAAAGGGGATGCAGACACTTTTTGCAATAAACCAGCACAGATTGTGTCACTCTAAACTACTGGTTATCTCTTTCCTTTCTTCTACTGTTCAGCTTCTTAAAAAGAGTAGCTGTGTTAGGGCTCTTGGTTATAAGCCAGGGAAGCCAGTTCTGTTGAGCAAAAGCAGAAAGATTAATGACCAGGAGGACACCAGAGATCTCATAGCATGGCTGACTTCGAAGGGAAAGAAAAGACTGTGCAACTTAAAAAGCAAATACCCAGACTATAAAATTTCTATTGTCTTTATTCTTTAAAAAATTACTATAGATCTGGGATATATCTCAGTGGTAGAAAGTGCTTAGCATGTACAAGGTTATGGGTTCAATTCCCAACACTTAGAAAAAAGACTATAAATTAGAAGGCTAAACTGGAGGTGTTGTTTTATAGAAAAGACAAGAAAAAGACATATTAGTTATTTTTTACTTTGTCTTAAACTCTGGTCTCTAGCAAGTTTTGAGTTGCTATTCTGGCATTAGGGCATGTTTTTTTTTTTTAATTTTGTAGGCTTCAAAATACAAAATACCTTCTTTATTTTTCAAGGAAAAATGCATGAATAGTTGTCTGACTCTGAATACCATATATTATGACCCTCTAATGTTGACAGAGTGGGTATTATGGAAATTTAAACAACATTAAGGAACTAGAGCAAACACAGGGCACACAAGTTAAGACAAATAATCAAGGTGAACACTGTGTCACATGAAGTAAAGGTGTTTTGTGTGAATAGCATTTCCTCTTATAAGTAACTCCAAGCCTCATTTACCTGCTTTAGTAATGTTACTTTGGTGGCATTTCCCACTTTTGTTCTGGATTTGTTTTTCCAAAATACTTGGGGATGAAAATGAAAGTGGAACTTATACTCGGGGTGAACCTCACAGATATGAAGGGTGGGCTGGTTCTATGGTGTGTCACTTCTGCTGTCAGTCACAATGGAGCCCAGTTTAGGAAGTTCCAATGTGTATTAGTCACTTTTCCATCTGTTATGGCTTGTATCTAGATGTCACCCCAAAGCCCCATGCCCTCATAGGTGGGACTTTTTGGGAGGTATCTGGATTTAGGGTGTGATACTAGGATTAAAGTTTTATGATAACTAAATGGATTTAACATAGTTCTGGGTGTGGACAATGGAAACCTGTCCGGGGTGTGGGTGACACCAATCAATAGGTTTGTAGCTTGGATATCATATAAAGGGAGAGTGAGGAGGCATGCTGCTCACTGCTTGCTGCTTCCTGCCTGCCCTGCCATGAACTGTTTCTCCTCTGTTATGCCCCTCTGCCATTGCACCCTGCCTTAAAGCCAGCCATTTATGGACTAAAATCTTCACAAACTGTGAGCTGAAGTAAATCTTTACTCTTTTAATTTGCAGGTGTTGGGTATTTTGTCTCAGCAATAAGAAAAAGGAACTAAGACACCAGTGCTGTAATAAAATACCTGACACTCACATCTTAAAGAGAAGTTTAGTTGGGCGCACAGTTTCGGTGGGTTCTGTCCATGGGTGGCTGGCACCAGCAGAGAAATATCATGAGAGAAACAGATGGCAGAGGAAAGCTGCTCACCTCACAGCAGCCAGAAAGCCAAGAAAGAAAGGAAGAGTTGGGGACAAGAGTATAGGCTTCCAGGTAACTCCCCCAAAGACTTGCCTCTTTTGATCAGGTGCTATCTCTGAACACAGAAGTCTTTTGGGCAATGTTTTGGATCTACATTGTAATACCACATTTGGTTTGAGCTTTTTGTTGTCTTGAAATGCCTACCAGGTTGGAAGAAGGGATTCCACATTTTGTAACATCCCCCATGCATGAATTATGCAGTTGATGCTGTATAAAAATTTTGTCAATGCAGGATATAATTAGTGTCTTAGAGCAGGCTAGTCATTGACAAATTTATTCTGTAAGAGGTCAGAGAATCTATAAGTTAGGTATTCTTGGGCCATACACTTTCCTCAAGGTCTAGATTCCTTTGTAATGACTTAGAAGGAGCTTTAAAGGTGGGGATATAGTTCAGCGGTAGGTTCTTGCCTGGCATATGTGATGTGAGGCCTTGTGTATGAATGCAAGCATCACAAGAAGCAGCTATAGACAACGTATAAGCTAGTGGGCTTTGTAAACTAGCTTTACAAAGATGGACGGGTTGAATATGGCCCATGGACTGTAGTTTGTTGACCTCTGGGCTAGACAAATATTTTTCATCTTAGATTACCAAGAAGTTTGTTCAACAGATAAACAGATGGTGCAGGCAATATCCTATCACCTTGAATGTTCATGGAACACATTCATAACTTTTGCCATAATTGAACAACTTGTGGTACTGCTTTTCTGACATAGTCATTATGAGAAAAGTTATATTTTACAATATCAACTTCATGAACTATGAATTATTATCATAGTCCCCATTTTTCACAATAAATAAAGAATTCAGAGCTTGAATAGGTTTACCAAGCTACACTGTCAAGCAGTGGTGGTGAACCTGTGGCACATGTGCTGCAGCAGGCACACAGAGCCCTCTCTGTCAGCAAGAGAGCCAAGTTACCCCAGCAGCCAAGCATCGGATAACAGTTGTTTTTTCCTAAACTAAAACGTCAGTATTCAGGTTTAATTGCAGTGTCGGTACTTTGTGATAAATAAGCTGGGTTTGGGTTGCATTTGGGCACTTGATCTCGAAAAGGTTTCCCATCACTCTTCTAAAAGACTGAGCAATAGACCTATATGCTCACCATGACACTCCATTGCAAAGTCTACCGGAATGTATGGCAGACAATTGGCTCCTGGTGGTGTTTGTGAATACTGACACACATGAATATTCAATTTTATTTTTAAAAATATAAGTCAGCCTTCTCTTCCTCACTCACTAACAATGTACTCTCCTGATAAGGTGAAATTACAGCTTAGAATCTTCCCCTGCATGTGCTCTCTGGCTACCTGCAGCCAAGGGTTATGAAAAGATCATTCAATCCAGTCTGCAGGCAGATGAGAATTGTGACTGAAGAACTAAGGAGTAAGAAGGTGGTGGGATGTGAAGGGCATTTGCCATTAAATCTCTCTGTGAGGCTTACGCTAATATCTAAAATGCCATTACCGGAACCCTCACCTGAGAGAGTTTCCAATATATTCCTGAGCTCCTCAAATCTGCCACCTCTTTACAAACCCCTCAAAAGTTTTAACTGTGTTATTTCTTCTTTTTCTTGCCATAGTATTGGCCATTCATAAGAATGGTGAAGGGATGAAATCAGAGACTTTGTCACCACTCAGAAACCAGTCATTGCCATAGAGAAAAGAACAGGTGCACATCACCTTCCTCGTTCCCACTGGAGTAATTATGCAGTTCCACTCTGCCTCAGGCTCGCCTATAGGTTTCTCAAGTTCTCAAGAACCTCCTGTCACAGTCCAGGGAGGATAGCTTGTTGGGACTTCCAGTTGAAGGGTCAGCTACATGACCATTTCACCGAGGCTTGCCATTCTGCTGATGTTGGCATGTAAGAGGAGGGCTCTGGGTATGCTGGTGCTAGTCAAAAGATCTGAGCTTTGGACAAGAAGAAAATAATCTTCATCTCATTTTCTTTATGGATGGGCCAACACACCCTACACCCAAAACATAGAGGATGGGAGGGTTATTTTGGCTCACAGTTTTCAGAGGATACAGTCCACGGCCAATTGGCTCCAAGGCAGGAAGGCATAGTGGAAAGGTCTGGTGGAGGAATTCTGCTCATGTCATGGTGGTCAGGAAGCGGAGAGGGAGAGAGAGAGAGGCAGAGAGGAAAGGAGCAGGGAAGAGAGATACATCCTTCTAGATCATGGCCCCAGTGATCTGCCTTTACCATCCAGACCCTACCTCCTGGCAGCAGTCAGCTGTAGCACCCCCATGACCCAACCACATTCTAAAACACCACTTCTGAAAACATGAAGCCTTTAAGGAACATTCTAGATTCAAACCATAGCCGTCTTAAAGTTAGGCAAGCAGAAATTCACACTGATTTTTATTCCCCTTTTTCTATTGTTACTCCAACTACCATTAAAGAAGGACATATCCCATTTATTCACATAACATTTCGAGATTTTGAGCCCAGAAATCATTTATAGTATTATTAAAATATCAGCCATATAAAATCAGCACTTAAGATAAAAAGTTAGAACTGGCCCCTTGGTTGGCGGGGAGAGGGGGTGTTACCATGGAAATTCCCATCTGTGTTTTTTAAACACTGCTTTCTTGAGTTGATAGAACGATGATTCCAAATTTTTTTTAAAAAGTCTTTATTTTTTCCCACTCAGAAAAGAGCAGACTCTTAAAAGTAGGCCACTCAGTTTCATAGAGAAGCTTGTTGACAAAAGTAGAAATGGAGATATACAGTCTTCCGCTGGTATCTGTGGGAGACTGGCTTCAGCATGCAATCTGTGGATGTTCAATCTCTTATATAAAATGGAACAGTATTTGCATAGAACTTATGGTCCTCCTCTCATATACTTTAAACCATCTTCAGACCGCTTACAGTAGCAAATACAACAGAAATGTTATGTAAGTAGTAGTAATACTTTATTATTTAGGGAATCATGATAGGAAAGGTCTGTACACATCCACGGTATTTTTTTCTGAATACTTTTCATCTTTCATTCACTGAATTCATGGATGTGGAAATAATGGATATAGAAGGTTGACTGTGCTGTGACTGCACTTCTGTGCAGTTTCAAGTTGCCTGACTACATGAGAAAATGTGTACTATCAAGTGGAGAGCAAGCGAGTTAGGCGCATGTCTCCCAGCCCATCACTGAGAAAAGAAGTGACTCTGCTCTTGAGTATCTGTGGAATTCTCTTTCATCCTCTCATCTCTTTTATCTCCTCATTTTCATTTCTCTGTATGTGTCACATTTTTCTCTGTTTTGATTTTTACTCTCCCTCTCCCTCTAGCCATTGGGTAGTACCATATTTCTCATGGCATTTTCCCAAGAGACAGGGAAAGAAGGATAAAGGTGTCAGGAATTCCTGTTGAGCAGTCACAGTGACCAACTTTCTGCAGTTTTATTACAGAGAAGGTTAACTGTAGAAAAGTTTGCATGTAAGGAGTGGACAGGGCAAGGATTTGGCGACGTATGCGGGGGGACAGATGGGGGTGGAGAGTGGGGAGCACTGGTGTCCTAAAGCCTTACCATCCCCAGAGCTCTGTTCTCTGTCACTCATTTAGCTGATCTACTTATCACACTGACAGAACTGCCCTTGCTGCCCCTGAAGTTGCGCTAAACTCAGCCCAGTCATGGCAGGAGGACTGGGAAGGAATGGGAGGGTGGCCGTGCGGACAGAGGGCTCAAGAAGCATAACGTGAGGACCCTGCTAGGCTGCCTTGCACTCAGTTGAGTCTTGGTTCGTTGGCCCATATGCCAAACACATGATCTGACAGAGATATAAAAAAGCCACACCCTACCGGGGAAGGAGGTCTGGGACAGGGAGCAGTGTCAGAGCCATAGGTCTGAGGAAAAGTGCACCCACAGGTAAGATGCTTGTGAAGACAGGAGAGTTCATTTGGAGTTGTCAATGTTGAGTACAAAGGAAAACCGCCTTTTGTTGAATGGCCCACTCCCTTGTTGTACGTTAACATAATATGTAAGAGTTATCTACTGCTGCTTTACAAACTGCCCTCCAAACATAGCAGCTAAGAAACAACCAATACCCGTTATCTCCTCATTTCTATGTGTTCGTTATCTGGGTGCAGCTCACGTGAGTGCTTTGGTTCAGGGCCTCTCAAGGTGGCAAACTTGGTACCAGTGGGGGCTTCAGTCTCCTCAATATTGGGGGAAGGAAGCTGCACTATAAGCTCGCCCAAGGACCTCGCAGAGCTCTGCTTTGGCTGCTGGCTGGACATGCTAGTTTCTTACCTCTCATGGGGCAGCTCAGAGACTGGTGAGGACAGGGACAGAGAACCAGCAAGATGGGAGCCAAAGATATTCTGTGATATAATCCTCACAGATCATCACTTTCGCTATATTCTCCTTAAAAGTGAACCCAACCAATGATCCGTGGGAAGGGATTACTCCAGGGTTGTTGTAGCAGAAGACAAGGATTATCGGCGCCATTTAGAAGCTGTCAACCTGATGGTCACTTTTAAGCAGAAGAAATATGAGGCCCTCAATAGAGCCATAAAAACTGCGTGGCTGTGAGGATGCTGTGTGTCAGCTGCCCTGCTGTGGTGTTGCCTGCTGGGGGCAGGAGGAGGGCCAGGCCCTGTGGACAGTGCACAAGCAGAGGAGAGATGCTGAGCCACACAGAAGTTTTCTCAGAAGTATCTGCATGGACGACTTGCTTGATATTGGAGTCTAATTTTCTAACAAAATGAAGATATTCAGCTAAACGATTTCTGAGTTTTCCAGGTAGTAATCTTACCATCCATATTTCTACATAGTTGAGTTATTTTATCAAGCCGTTTCTGGGGAATATGACTAACGTTTTTTAAGCTATAATTTTATTGTCCAACTTTCAACTCTACAATTCTTATCTTCAAAAAATATTGTTTAATCTACAATATGTTCAAATCAATTTAGTAAGTCACCTTATGACAGGGAAGAAAGAAAACCATGATGGCCCCGCACAGTAGTAAATGAGACCATGTGGAAGGAGCTAGTACCCCTGGGATACACGGTCTGAGAACTACCAACGTTACCAGTTCTGTTCACATTGCGTTCCTGTTTTCACATGAGGATTTTGTAGTTGTTAATTTGCAAAAATAAAACTACTGTTTCCTGAAGGAAAAAATATTCTTTGTGTGCATCTACCTCCTATCAAGTTCTAGGGGCCTTTGAAGGGGAAGAAGGAGAAGGATTTTCCACTGTTACTAGGTGTGGCATTTGAGCCCCTCCATGGGCCACGCAGGGACTGACTGTGGGCTCTAGCACAGTGGTCGTACCTAGTGGGTGGGAGACCTGGGAAGGAGATGGATGGAACCAGGCTGCAGGGTGGCTCTTCCCACCCTCTCTAAAGACTTTGTTGTTTAGAAGATTACATTCTCTTGGCTTGGAAGAAAGGAAGTTCAGTTTTAGAAACCTGGAGATACTGTGAATCAGGGAAACGTGGTATCTTGATTACTGGGTGCTCCAAGTCTTGTGGCTGAGGGTCAGGTTTCAGGCTGATTGTGACAGCTCTGTGGGGAGTGCAAAGTGGGGTGGAGTGGGTCAGTCGAGGAGGGCTGGTGTTCTCCACTTACAGCCTGTGAATCCACCCCAGAAACCCACTGACTTTGTCCCTCTAGACTTTGGCCTAAGCCCAGTCTCTGTTGCTCCTGGTCCTGGTTATTAAACCAAAGATTTGTTCTAGACACAAGTTGTCCCTGATTGGGACATCTTATCTCTGTCTCTGAAGATAAGTTATATATTAGCAAGCTTATTAAGGGGTGGGGAAGGGTAAAAGGCAGAACGTTTAACTCACTGAGGACCAGAGTGGGCCGCTGAGGTCACTCAAAGTCAGGAGGAAAGGAGCAGTGCAGGGCAAGTCCTGGTGATCTTGCTGGCGTGTAAATAGAAAGCATGTGCAGAAGGAGCC
Source organism: Dinomys branickii (assembly GCA_004027595.1). NCBI lineage: Eukaryota > Metazoa > Chordata > Mammalia > Rodentia > Dinomyidae > Dinomys > Dinomys branickii. The sequence continues at coordinate 146,948 of PVLD010001973.1, forward strand.
AGGGAGAAGCCCCAGGCCCCTAGGCTGTGTCTGGTGTTCTTGCAGGGAGCTGGATTCTGAGCAGCCCCTCCCAATCATAGACAAGAGGGCTCCAGACCTGGCATAGAGGGAATTAGTGGATAAACCAAGCATGGGGGCTCAGGAATTAAAACATCTTTTCCATATATATGGGATATAGAAAGATTTTACTTCAAACAGTGAAGTGTGCATGTGTGTGTGTATGTCTGTACATTTGCACATGCAGCTCTGTGAGACTGGAGATTTGCCATGCGTTCATTTGGGTTTGTTAAGGTCAGTGTAGGAAGTCCATGCCGAGAGTCTGCTAGCTAGTTATTCCCCTCCTTGTGACACAAGCTCATAGACCTGACTCTGTACTTCTTTTCCTCTGAAGCTAGCAGGTAGTGCAGCCCAGAACGTCAGAATTACCAAAACTGTGCTTCTGATCCCTGGCATACTCTCTCCTAATGCTCTGAGAAGTGTTTTAAACAACTCAGCAGTTGCTCACCAGCCTGTCATTCATATTTGTGCTCAAAGTACCAGTTATTTAGTCTGCAGAACACAAAGGCTGGGAAAGAGAACCTGCTCAGAATCTGTCACACAGTGACAGGGGAAGAAAAGTGAACAAAATTTTGAAGCCTTACTTTTCATGTTAGGATCTATAAAAAGAAACTTTGATTTTTCTTTTTGGCTAGTATTGCATTTTCAGTTTACATGATTATTAAATGTTAGAGTGCATGATAAATTAAGAGATTACTTCAAGAAGCATAGAAACTAATTTTATTAGCAGAACAGAAGAAGCAATGCTATTTCTAGTCATTATCTGTTTCCCTCCAAATGTATTACAACTACAAATAGGAGGGAAGCCGATGGCAAAGAAAAACAACTAAATTCTGAAAGGAAGGGAGAGGGAGGTGCAGAAAATATAGGTCCTGTCACATAACTACATTTGCACCTCGACAAACACCTCTTTTATCAATTCTTGTGGATAAAGAAAGGTCTGTTTATAGTGTGTTTGCATTAACGAAGTTGTTCAGTAATCGGAGTTAATTATTGACAGACTTCTCATTGAATTTTTGGCCCACATTTTAGCCTATTTAGCACAAGTTAGGTTGGCATAGATTGACTTGCTGCAAATTGACTTAATGTGACCGTTTGTAACAGGCCACCATGACCTCTCTGGCTGTCGGTACAGACATGAAGAACTTTGGGTTGGGCACTGGCTGAGAACACACCCTTCTGTCAGCCTGTGTGACTTGGCTCAAGTGCCTGAATGTCCTTCTTTGAAACAGGAACTGGCCACAGAACTTTGGAAACAGAGAGTTCCATTTGGAATTGGTAATGTAGTTCTGGGCAAAATGTAGTTCAGACACCAGGTCCTCTTTAGAATATGAAAGCAAATTTCATTTTTTTCCTCCATTAATGAAAATGAATTAACTCCAAAGTTTTAGAACTCAATTCCAACATTCAGTGTAGAATTAAAATCTGGCATTAACAAATCTTCAGATTTTTTATGGAGAACTTTCATGGAGCAGGCACTGTTAGAGGTACCCTGGGGAACAGAAAAATTGAAGACATGATTTCAGCCCTCAGAGGTAATCTGTTCTTGTGCAGGCTGAAGTACTATAAGAGATGTTTTAAACCAGGGCGGAAGGACCGACTCAGGGCATCCATAGATCTCTTCAAATGATATGAAAAATTTTGTATATTTTTTCAGGGAAGAATGAAGGTCAAGATTTTTAATTAGATATTTAAGGGGACCCTTTCCTAATAAAATGTCTAATAACGTGGTATACATTTATTATTTATTAATAATGGAGACAAGCGCTAACATTTATTGTTGTGCCGGGACTTATGAGAGGCATTTTATGGCTGACTCATTAAATTGTCCCCACCAATCTAGGCTTTTATGAGGGGGAGCTATGGTGTCCTTGTTGGAGATGTATTTGCTTTCCCACCTGAGAGTCTATTTTCAGAAAAATTTCTCTCCTTTAAAACAATGTAGCCACAAATGAGCTGAGAAGAGCCCCTGTCCCACTAGGTGGCTGTGTCCAGACCAGAGAGCTGAGAGGGCAGGTCGGGGTGCTCAGCTGGGTGCTCCCCTCTTCCTTATGTGTAGAGCCATAGCGGTTTTCATGCAAGGGGTCTGCCAGCCCCACATGCTCTCTTGTGTTCCAGATGGGCTCACACAGGGATAAGGATTCCAAAGTCATGCTCCACCCCACCTTTCCCCTACAATCACTCTCAGCAAAGGACAGGTGGGCAGAGGCAGATTTCCCAGAACTTCTACCTGTGTTGAGAAAGTCCTTACTCTGCTCGCTAGCTGCTCTTGGCCAATCTTAGTTTAGGCTCCTGAGAGGCATCTTTTTAGTAGTTAGTAGGATTCATCTGACTTAGGATAAGAATAAAATTTAGTTTCACAGCTAGGGTTGTACCAGGTAAGCCTGGGAGAGTGAAGTTACAAACTTGACCTTCATTATGTGACCATGGGTGATTCCAGGAGGCCACACACTCAATGTGGCCTTTTCTGATATTTTGCATGAACCTTTGGGACATCACTCACCTATTTAGTCCTCGCTTTCCTTATTTGTAAGAAGGATGGATGCTGCTTAGATTCCCACCAGGACTAATTATCTATGGAACTGCAGATACTATTTGCATTTTTGTCATATGTAAATTATCAAAGCCTACATTACCACTAACTCCTCTTCTTTTTCACCCCAATGGTCCTTCTAGGGCAGTGGTGGCAAACCTTTTAGAGCTTTCAAGGACACAAACAGTTCCCTGCAGCACATATGACATAGGTTTGCCACCACTGTTCTAGGGAATAAGCTGCACGTTCTTAGAGAGGCTCTAAAACTTTTAATATTATTCTGAGATTTTTAGTGATATTTTCATGACTCAACTGCTCACCTGTGCAGTGCCCGAGTGTGGACTGCCCTGGTGACAGAGGAATGCTGTGTGTGTGAGGGCACAGCGAGAGGCAGCTTGGCCTTCTACACCTGCCGCACAGGTTACATTGCACTCTTCTAAAAATGTTACAGTAAAACATAAAAAATAAAGGAAGTATAAAAATAAAGGCAGCTTTCTTACCTATAGACATTACCTTTATTATATATTTTATATGTGGCCAAGACAATTCTTCAGAGTGACCCAGGCATGGTCAAAGGTTGGACATCTATGCTCTTAGTCTTACTCTCTCCCTCCCTCCCTCCCTCCCTTCTTCCTCTCTGTCTCTGTCTCTGTCTCTGTCTCTGTCTCTGTCTCTGTCTCTCTCTCTCTCTCTCTCTCACACACACACACACACACACACACACACACACACACACACATCGTATGAGGCTCACACGATGGAATGGCCCATTTAATCTTTTAAGAAACCATGCCATTTGAGTGGAAGAGTCTGTAGGTGGAACAGCTGGGTCATGTGTTGCTAGGAAGAGAATCTTCCTGAACTGACCTCTCCTCTTCCCTCAACTACAAATGCTCATCTCTAACACCTACTTTCTTCTCTTTAAAGTGATTCTCTGCCCACAGCAGCCTTATGAGCAGAGTCAGAGCATGGTGGACTTTGGAATGTCTGTTATTTAAGCCTGGATCCAGTAAGCGGTCACCAGAAGAGGTGATTACCTCTGATGTATTATCACCTACCTGGGACAGGGGCCTGTGCAGAGGGAAATCTGTGTGGAGTGTACTTGACTATCCCCTGCTAGTGTTGAGAGATCCAAGACAGATCTCAGAGAAGCCAGACTTTAGCCAATCCAGTTAAGTGGCATGGGAGATCCTGCCCTGCTTGCAGTGGTAGGCTTTGAGAGAATACTCTAATCCAGTGGTGGTGGATTCAGGAATCTGCGTTTTTGACAAAAGCTCATTTGATTCTCATGGATGCTAACTTTTCTTCTAACCTGATATTATTTCTAGCTAACCTTATATTATGTAGTCATCTGCTACTTCCCCCCTTCACATCTGTACCTTTTCCCATTAGAATGTGCCATGACTATGACAATTTTATCTTTTGGTTCATGTTGCTTATATCTCAGAAGCTGGCACATAATGAACGCATGTTCAATGATTATGTCTTAAATGAGGTATAAAATTGGAAAATAGTGGTCTCTTGAGGTCTTGCAAAATACTGATGACTTGTGTAGTCCTATAAAAAATTTCCTTCTGCTACGTTGTGACATGTTTGTGCTGGAATATGTGGAGATAGATAGAAGGAAAGGTTGGTATCAATTACCACACTGCCTAGAATTCAGGACATGGGTTTTAGCCAAATAAATGAAATACATCTGGATTTTAAACTAGGTCATTTACAATGTGAGCCTTTATGGTTTTGAAAACATTATTTTGGTTGAAACCATATTTCTATCCTGAAATGACTGAACAGGTAGTTTAGGATAAAAAAAATCGCTATCACTATTTGACTGTAAATCAACCTCAGTACCAAGAGAGTAGTTGGCCAGACATTGCAATATCATGGCAATGAAACATAAACACAAGGTAAATATATTCTCTTCACTGGTTTGTCAGGCTAGGCAAAGCTTGTCTATTTATATTATCTTTGTACAGTTTATCAAAGTCTCAAATAAAAAATATATTCGTGAGCTTTGTAAGATTGCAACAAAGGGAAATAAGAGTTCTCTTGTCTCCAGACCAAGAACAAATATTAGTGTGGTCTGCCAAGTTCAAAGTAGAACAAGAATGTGACTCTTGCAGCCAAGTTCAGCTCTCATAAATCCAAATATGCATTCCTTCTACTTGAGGACGGCTTCCTTCCGGTAACTTAAAGGAAGAGCTGCCTGTTCCACTGCAGGCATGCACCAGCCTTGGACAAAAGCTATAAAGTCAATTAAAGCTCCCACAAGATGTTTTTTAGCCTACAATGTGTACCATCCTCAAGATCTTTCCAGCATGGCTCAGGGAGATGTAAAGCAGATGAAACCATGAAGCTACAGCCAAACTTCATCTCCAAGTTTACCAGTAAATAGTAACTCTCAACCAAAGGCGCTGGAAAAAGAAACACTGGAGAGGAAAGAAAACAAACTACATCCTGCTTCAACGAGCAGCATTTAACGGAGGAATGAAGAGCAAAGAGAAGCAATAGGGAAGTTGCTATATCACTACACCCAGTCAGAAGAACCAAACCGGTCACAGCATCTCTTGCACCTTAGCTATATAGTTGGGTTGAATATTCTTTGGATAGAGATCACAAGGCCAGGCCACCCTATATTTGACAAGTAAAACTAGCCTGAGCAGGGAAACCATTCATGCTCAATTATGTGTATGTGTGGGAGAAATATTACCATCAAGAACCAGGACTAACCTGCAATCTTGAAATAAGGGCCCTATGAAAATTCCCTTAAGCCTCAATAGCAACAAAGACCAGGCCATCTGGACATCAACTCTTATGGACCAAAAAAGAAAGACGCCATCAGTCGAGTGGCATCAGAGCAGCAACTAGGAGGCATGGAGGTTCGTGTGACGTGGCAGGGGAAAGTTATCTCAGCAGCGCCTAGTTACATCTTGGGACAACTGTTTCTCTCATCTTTGATTTTTTTCTCTATCATTTTCTTTGGGAGATAAAGAGGAAGGGAGAAGGGAGTTAATATTTACTGGGTGTACACTGTGTGTCCAGAATATTACAAATGGGGTCACAGAGTTCCTAAATTCTCTTGCCTTTGGGATTTGTCTAAAGTGCAGAAAAATGTAACCTGGGGCCCCACCCCACCGATCTCATCCTCAGGACTCTCTCCTTTCTCTGTGATGCTGGCACTGGCAGAGCCCTTGGTTCTGATCACCATTATCTGTCACCCCAGGCCTCTCCCATACTCCTTTGCTTTCCACGCTTCTGGCCTCCGATCTAGTCCTGCTACTTCTTTCCACCTCTAGGTAATCTGAGTATAAAAAAAAAAAGCCCTCATTCCCAGAAAGCATAGCTTACCCCTATTTTTAGTGTATGATAAAGCTTTACAAATGGCTGGAGAATAATAGCAAGGCAATTACAGTGCCAAAATGGAAAATCCAGAGCATAGATCAGACGCTTCTACTCATAAAGACCACATGCCAAGCGCCTTCACTGGCTGCTTCCCTCTGATCTCCCGGTTTGCTGCCTGGGTTGGGCCCAGCACACCTCCCCCAACTCTGTATTCACTGGATTTAAACTGGCTTCCTTTGACCTGCCCTCTTGCAGCAGATGAGCCTTTTGCATTATTACCTACAAAGTCTGTCTCCTCATTTTCCAGAATTTCTCTGTTGTACGTGAGTTTTGGCTTTTTCCTTTGGATAGCTAAATTCCACCTTGAAATGTTTTTCTCAAATGAAACAGCCAATTTCCTCTAAAAGAACATTCTTCAGCAATAGGTACAAGCCACAGGTAGCTTTCAGATGGCAATTTGGTGTTTTGTTTTTTTCTTTTTGGGCCTGGTTACACACATTACTATGATCTGAATGTGTCTTTGCATTCACTTATTGGAAATTTACTCCCCAGTGCAGTAGAATTGGGGGGCGGAGTCTAATGGGAGGTGTTTAGACCACAAGAAATTTGCCCTCATTAGTGCATTCATGCTGCTATGAAAAGAGCCTGCAGGGGTGGGCTGGTTCTCCTGGGTTCTTTCAGTATGTGAGGGCAGAGCCCACCCTGTGCTTGGCATTCTGCCTTCTGCAGTTGAAGGTGCAGTAAGGGGCCCTTACCATATTCCGGTACTTTGATCTTGGACCTCCTGGGCTTTATAACTGTGAGAAAGAAATGTCTATTATTACCCAGCCTCAGGTATTTTGTTATAGCTCAACAAAAAGGACAAAGAAACACATTCTCACTCTCTCTCTCTCATATGTGTGTATGTGTGTGTCTATACCTTCTACCTATTGAATTATTTACTATTTATCTTTCTCAATTAGAACGTAAGATCTAAAAACATGGTAAGTTTTGTCTCTTCACTATTGTATCTAAAACAATGTTTGGCACTTAACAGGTACCCTATATATTTGTGAAGTGAATAAATCTTATTTAACTCCTAGAATAAGTCTAGAAGAGAGCTATTTTAACCTCATAATCTAGAAAAGGAAAGAGAGGCTAAATGTATAAATGGGTTTTTGCAGAGTCCCACAGAGAGGAAGTATTAGAACAGTTTTGATGAGCTTCAGAATCAAAGCCATTTCTAATACATTTACTTATTTTCAGCGGCTCTCCAATAAAGTGTGGCAGCTTTAACCTGTTATGACTTAGTTAAGAGCTTTGTTGAGACTAACCAGACATTTAATGGGAGTCACTTCTCAGGACAATGATAATGGGGGTGGTGATTAAGTCTCAAGGGGTGGGTGGAAGGCAACAGAATGGAATCAGGACCATATAACCTAGGGATCTTCTCTTGGATTCTTTCTTGCTGAGTCCAGTCTCTACCTTTACTAAAAGCAAAACAAAGCAAAGCAAAGCTCCTAGTGCCTGGCAACCTGTGCATGGTTTTCCTCAGATTTGAGATTCCTTTGTTCTCTTGCCTTGGTCCAAAGCTGAGTCCTGAAGAGCTTATTGAATTTTGATGCTGTGGGAAAGAGCAAACCCGGAGGACTGACAGTGGAACAAATCCCTAACTTTGTAGCCCTGGGGCGCCCTGTGTCAAGCATGTACATTCCTAAGCCGACATGAAATGTAAAGAGAAGCAAGAGAAAGGGAGAAAGAAAGCAAAGAGAGGCTTAGCAAGATCACCACAGTCTCACATCATTTTGTGAGTCCTTATTAGCTTTGCTACTGTGCTTTAGTGTCCAACTCACGGTACATACGTGACAGATACCTAATGCTTGACTAGCTGGATGAATTCTCTTTCATTGTGGTGTCTCTCTGTTTTAAACCTGGACCTGTCCCATACTACGTTGTTGGTGAGGATTCCAGGACCATTTTGAAGGACAGTGGAGCTGGTAGCTTTATGATTTCATCTTTTCTAATCCAATATGCCTATCAGTGAAGATGCTGAAGAGAGCAAAAGTAGATAAAAATGGGAGGGGTTGCCCCCCAAATGTTCCCAGAGTATCCACGTCTGTACTTTTGGTTGATTTCATTATGGCTAGGAAGCAAAGCAACAGAGAAAAAGAGGTTGGACACCACTATTCTCTTTGAAGGTCTGTTCCCAGTGACCTATGACCTCTACTAGGCTCCACTTCTGAGACTTCCACCACCTTGTAACACAGTAACTCTGAGGGTCCAGTCTTCAGTACACGGGTCTTTGGGGGACAGCAATGATCCAAACTGTAGTATTCATCTTTGTTTCTCTTTTCCTTGAAACCTCTGGATTTTCTTCCACTCGGACTATGAAGTTATTAGAGACCTGGAGTACACACAGAACTGATAATGACTAAATTCCTGCTACTCAGAGAGATTCGCTTACAACAGTGCTAGTAACATTTTTCATAATAGCCAAAATATTGGAAATAAACCATTTTCTGATTGTATTTATTTTTATCCTATTTATATGAAACATAAACATAAATGCAAATCCACTGAGACAGAACAGTAGAGCACACATTAGTGGTGGCCAAGTGTTGGGAAGGTTGCAGGCATGTGATAGGTAAGAGCTGCAAGGTTTCTTACTGGAGGAATTAAACTGTTCTAAACTGATGATCTGATGATGCAGAACTCTGTGAGTACACTGAAGCCACTGAGTGAGACTCTTTACATGGGTCATTGCATGGCATACAGCAAATTATGTCTCAGTAAAGGAGACAGAAAGAGAGAGACAGAGAGATTGAGACAAATAATACCAGAAGCAGAGACAAGAGATGGATAGTGTTTGAATCAATGGCTATGAATGTTTTTTCATTTTAAAGAGACAAAAAAATCCCAGTAAAAATGATACACCATTTCAAAACAAGATAATAGGAAATTAACAATAGTTATTATACTGCAAAATGTTATCTTCAAAGTAGTTGCTCAGATTACCAGGCACGGGCATGCACAATTGATCAAACAATATAAGCACTAACGGTTCCTTTCAATGAACTAATAGAAAGTAGTAGCACAATTACCTTAGCTCTCTTCTGTCTGTATGCATATCTTTTCCCCCCTTCCTTCTCCATGCTCGAATTGTTCTTTCCTTTCGCTTTCACAATATCTATTGTACCTTTTGGATCTTATTTACTCTTTCAGATTCTTACACTAGGGAGACAATATGATGTTCACACATGCGAGTCTGATTTATTTCACTTATGAGTATGGTCTCTAATTGCATTCATTTACCTATAAAAGCCTTGAGCTTACCTTGCTTTGTAGCTGAGTAATACTCCATTGTATAAAAATACATCTTTTTTATCCATTCCTCAATTGATGGACATTTGGGTTGGTTCAAAGATTTAGCTATTTCAAATTGTGCTGCTATAAACTTTTGCTAGCAAATTATAAGCCTTGATCTTCCCAAATATTTAGTCTGATGAGCCAATAAAATCCCAAGACCTTCTTCTCCCTCCTTTGCTCTCCTTCTTCCCTATTTTGTTTTGCTTAAGCTAATTCAAATTAGCCTTCTGTCATTTACCACCCCTCCTGGCATGAGGGGATGACACTGACAGAGATTTAAGTATGCAACACATCAGAGGGCCCTGAGCATCAGGCTGCACCAAATACCTTCACAGCTCCATGCACACTGTGGATTCTCCATACATGTTTTTATTGAGACTTCAATGATGGAACGTTTTCCAAGCGGATGGAATCTAAAGGTCCTTTTTCTCAGCTCAGGTAGGTTTTCTTGAATGCCATTATGCTGAGTTATCTCTTACATCTTATTTAGGAAACTTTCATAATTTTCTCTATGAAGAAAACTTTAAACCTTTTGCCTACTGCCTTAATTTATGTGGACTATATTTATGGATGTGGATATCTATTTTTAGGTATTCTCTCAACTCTCTAGGTGACAGATGAGCAGAATGTTGAAAATTAGGGAATTTTAAAAATCCAAGCAAATGAAATAATTGCAGGTTACTAAGAACAACAGCAAGGATGGAAACAGACTACTATGGTCCAATTCATCTAATATAGGTCAGGCTTGTGCACACACATGTACATGCACTCAAACACACACACACACACATGCTCTCACATCCATGTCTCCATGAATAAAGTTTATGTTGCCAGATATTCTTTTACTATTTCTGGCTTATCAGAAGATTAATGGAAATATTACTGGTGAATTTTCTATTACGCTCATTCAAATATGTGAAAAATGAATTTCCATGATATGGCACAGCAGTTGTCTTAACTCCTTGTAGAAGAGCACTTATTTATAGCAGTGCTTCTCAGACCTTAGCATGCATGGTGATCATCTCAAGAGCTTGTTAAAACAGCCTGCACTTCTAACAAGTCCGTAGGACACACCCATGGTGTTGATTTTGGTGGTTGTGGCCCTTGATTTATAATACACCTAGGTGATTGGGTGCTCCTTATTTTTAAACTGATATTTAATTCTGGGGCAAATGAGTCTTATGGTGTAGAATTGTAATATGGTCCAGTGAGCTCAAGGTAACAGTGTTACAGCTCATTTCTCATTCTTGGAGCCTCGGTTTTAAATTAAATGGTCATTATTTTCATTTTTAAATGTTCCATTGCAAACATCCAATTTTATGGTTGCACTTTCCACATTGTCTCATTCCCAGCATCATTCTAATCCTTGTGGGACACTTGACAATGTAAACTCCCAGCTGATCAGTATCTGGCAAGGCAAGGGGAGGAGGTGGGCGGACGGCTGGCTTCGATGCTGTCAACTGCACAGCCATCTAAAAATAAGTCCTCCCAGCCCAGCAGGCTGCTTAGAATTGAAAACAGGATGATTAAGAATCAGTTGCAGAATTGCGTCTGAGGTATATAAGTCTTCATGTGACAGTTCCTTTTTTTTCCTCCACTGGGAGATGAGAAATGTGCTGAAATACCAAAATACCAAACTTTGTGTGACTTCAGATAAAATTATGAGCAAGGCAAGTCGGCACAGGGAGCATAGGCGTTCCAGGGCTCAGTGTGAAAGTGCTTTTGAGAAGCCCATTCAGTGCTTGAAAGAGCAACGTTCTGCGCACGTGTGGTGTGTAGGAACACACACGTGCTCTTCGTGTACATGTCTGCATCTTCTATCAGAACTCGGGCTCCTCACAATGTTTTCATGAAATGAGTTCAAAGAGTTGCACATCTCGTAAGAGTACAGGGGGAAATGGTACCGTCTGGAGTTGGTACAGTCTGAACACAGCGGGGTGGCCCAGTGTACAGACATAGGAGCAAGTCATTCACCCCGTGTTCTGTCTCACTTCCTCCTGCATTTTGATTTCTCCTTTTATATATGTTGAATCATACAGCACAGGCGCTTTTATTTCTGTTTTCTTTTGCATTTCTGAGAACAATCAAGCCTTAGTTCATTTTACATTTCAATTTTTTTTTCTGTTTAACAAATGATGTATGTGGTAAAATTTTTTTAAAAAAGTTAAGTTGTGCACAGTGGTGCATACCTGTAATACCAGTACTTTAGGAGGCTGAGGCAGGAGATCACAAGTTTAAATCCAGTCTGGGCAATGTAGCAAATTAGTAAGACCTTGTGTCAAAGTAAAAAATAAAAAAGAGTTGGTGGTGTAGCACAGCGCAAAGGCCCTTGGTTCAATAGCTACTACCACAAAAAAGTTAAATAATGATACATGCTATAAAATAAATTAAGTAGATATTTATAAAATGAAAGGGTTAATCATTCATTTTCATTAATGTGTAGTATTCTATTGTGCAGATATACTGTGGTACAGTTATCCATTTTATCCCTGATGGACATTTGAGTAATTTATAGCTTGGGAGTATCATGACTAAAATCTCTGCATATACTTTAGTAAAAAAAAAAAAAAAAAAAAAAATATATATATATATATATATATACATATACATGTTTGTTGGGTTTTAGGACTGAAATAGTAGGTCACATACATTTGGCTTTACTAGTTACTGACAAATCCAGTTTCTGAAGTATCCTATAAATTTAAATTTTAGCTAGAAATTTATAAACCTTAATTTTTCTACATCTGCAGAAATAGTTGAACCTGCCCATCTTACTACTATCCATCTATCCTGTGGTTCTAGAGTACTGTCTCATTCTGGCTTAAATTTGCACTTACAATGACCAGTAAAGATGATTTCCTTTACTTTGTTTTTATTTTTTTATTTTTAAAAGTACAAAACAACAAAAAAAGGAAGAAATTAACAAAGAGGCACAAAGTAGCACAAGAACAGTACAATCAAAACTGAATTATAGACAAAGTGACAGGGAATTAGCAATGGTTGCTGTATTACACATTGATAACTTCAAAGTGTATGCTCAGGAAAACACATACAGACACACAATCTTGATCAAACAATTTTTTGACCATTTGTCCATTAATCAAAAAAACCTGATAAGACATGAGTGTCATACTTTACGTCCTTCTCTCACTTCTCACTGGTGAGAAGGAGCTCTGCGTAAATTTGGAGTTGGAGCCCTTTGTCAGATATGTGTACTATGAACATCTCTTCTGACTCTGTGAGCTGCTTTTTCACATCTTTTCGTGCTTTTTATGATTATCATTTTTAGTGACCTCATTTAAAAAGTGTTACCTACTGCAAGGTTGCAAAGATATTCTTTTCTATTTTTCCACCAAATTTGGCTTTCTCTTTCATGTTAAAATCTGCAATCTAGCTAGAATTGATTTTTGTCTGTGGTATGCTGTAAGGCTCAAAGTTCATTTTTCTAAATGGATTTCTCACATTATTTATTAAAACACCATTTTCCCTCATCTGTGTCTTTTATGGACCCGAAAACATTTTGTTGAATAAATTTTTAAACTTTTTGGAAAATTCAAGGTGGATTTTGGACTCTATTGTTTATTTTCACAAGCTTGGTTACTGACTCTGGGTCCTGTATTCTAGGTCTTTAACATAAATATACTAATTGGCATCTTGGTTCCTAAGATCTGACCACTATAATTTCTCTTCTCTCAATTTTTTAAGTTGTTCTAACATACATCTAGATCCCATTCAACTGATTAATAGGTATATTAATTTTCTGTGGATGCTGTGACAAATTATCACAAATAGTTGGTTTAAAAAAGAGAAATTTATAGTCTCATTGATCAGAGACCAGAAGTCTGAAGTCAGTACCAACAGGCCAAAATCAAGGTGTCGTGGGACCCAAGCTCGTGAGGAAGCTTCAGGGCGAAGCCGTTGCTTGAGTCTTCCCCCATCTGTGGTGAAATCATTTTAGTCTTCACGGCCGGTACCTTGGAGTTCTCTCTCCTCTGTGTTCACTTGCACTTCTCCTGTGTGTATGTCCAGATCTCCCTCTGCATCCTCTTGCGTGGGAAGGCATTCAGCACCCGCCCCTTAGATCACCCAGAAGAATCTTCCCATTTCAAGGTCTTCATCTCAAGCACATTTACAAAGACATTTCTCACAAAAAGTTATGTTCACGGGTCCCAGGGATTTGTACCTGATGCCTTTCTGGGGCTGTTCTTTGGCCTTGTACCAGAGGCTTGATCAGGCCTACATTTCTAGTATTCAATTTTATGATTCAAAAATAACCACGCTGCAGGATAAAAATCAAATAATGAAATAATGTCAAAAGATATAAAGTTAAAAAAATTGATTCTTCACCCCCAGGCCTCATTCTCAGAGGCAAAAAGTACATTTACATTTTTTATGCATATGTAAGCACATACATGTATGCATTGAACTAGGTCTGCATTTATGGACATTTAATTTGCTTACTGTCTTTTACTGTTAAGGGCAATGCAATGACTACCTTTGTGTGCATAATATTAAGTAATTTGCTCCTATAAAACGTATTCCCAGAGATGAATTGCTGATCTTAAAATTTAGGGTATGTGACCTTAAAACAGATAAAATTGACCAGTTGCCTGCCTTGATTTACACTCCCATCACCCAAGTGTCCTATTTAATTTCACATCAATGAAAACTGATCATTTGTCCCAGGGCCACCAGCTATGATGTTAAGTGTGCTTCAGGAAGGGCAAATAAGACTGGAGTCACCTGGCTGTGAGATGACAACAGCTGGGACCACAGTGGCTGCGGGAAGATCACAGAGGACTGCACCAGAAATGAATCAACCCGAAAGACCGAGACCAGCCATCCAATTTGTAAGCCCCGTGCAAAATAAAACCTTTCAAAAATTAGTAAAAATTTCAAGGAGGTGATTCAGAGCATTACACCAAGTGTAGGGCTCTTAGCATAGAACCCAAGGTGCAGGTCCATCAAGCTGTGCTGATAGAAGACAGGTATCAGATTTACTACAGAGAACAAAGGAGAATTAAAATCTTAAGAATTTAAGGGCATAGAGTGAACCAAATATATCATAGCGCTACCTCCCTCCATCGTCACCAGTAAGATGAATATCAACACCATTCTCTTTGCTGAGTGATACATTTTGAGCATTGTGAACTGAGTATGACACACTGAACACTCAAAGGTATAAGTTATTTCCTTGTCTTGGAAGGATGTACAATACAATCCAGTACCCTGACCATAGTAAAAAAAAGAAAAATAATAACAAATAGTTGAAAGGCAGTGATACTTAAGTTTTAGTGTGCATCAGAATCTCTTGGGGAAGTTGGAAAAAATACAAGGATTTTATTTATGAGGTCTGAGCCTTAGTGTTTTCTATTCTTTCCAGGAGATCCTGATACATACTGATGTTTGAGAACACTGAAAAGGAACAGCAACTGTAAGGTATTGTCAGAATGCTGACTGGCAGTGTCAGCTACAGGGATATCTAGTGAGGCTGAGAGAGATTCTCACAGTTGAGTGAGCCTTGGAGTTTTCTGAGGAGTTTGTTTAGATGCAGGTTCCTGATTCTCACACCAGCAAGTCTTATTCTGTGGGCCTGGAGTAGAGGCTTGGACATGAGGACCATAGCTTAAAATACTGACTGAGAACTGTTGTAGAAGAAAGGGATGATTGAACTTAAATTTGAAGGAGAGCAATATTAAAATGAGAGGTAGAAGAGAGAAAGGATAGAAGGAAGAAAGGAGAGTGGGTAAGAGAAAGAAAGAGGGAGGGAAGGAGGAAAGAGGTAGAAAGGTCCTCATGGTCTGTAGTACAGCATAGAAATAGTACTCTGCTGGGGTCAGAAGAGGAGCCAGCTTGGCTGGAGGGGGCGGGGGGCGTTGGAGATGCAGGTCAGGACCAGTGTAGGCACGAGGGTCCCACCCTCCCTCCCCTGTCAGACACACGGGCCCTGGCACACGAACTTTTCTGCATGGAGCACATCCGACCAGATATACTCTGCAGCTTGCATGTTAACTCTGGAGTATTCCAACTCTGGCAAACATATCTGCTTGTTCAGAAAAGCCCAGTGTCCTCAGTGCTAGCCACTTGGAGAGATTTTGTTCTAAATAGGAGTTGGTTCAAATTCTTCAGTGTACCGTGTGTTTACAGCTTCGTCCCTGCTTCGTAACACAAGCAAGGCAGGAAACCCGTGGCCTCCATTTTTTCTGCTCACTCCTCTTTCTTTCTTCACAAGCTGTTCGAGATCTCCTCATTTCTCCGACATGCAGATTCCTAGGCTCCCGGCAGGCAGCTGTATTCCTGCTATGGTGTGGAGCCTGGTCAAGGCAGACGGAAGCCCAGAAGGCACTCAGCTTAAATTCCAGGCTGAGGAGTGGTAGCTGGAAAGGGGTTATATTTATATTGCTCTGCTTGGAATAGTAAAACATTTTTAAAAGGTATGGTGTTTAATCATGTCTGAGCCTGAGGAATGTGGAGGCCCTGTGAGGAATTTTGTTTCAAGAGGATAAAAATAAGAAACTGGTAGCTTCTCCTGTCGAGCTTTCTAATGTATGCTTTTTGAATCTCTTGCCCTCTTTGTCACACTTTATTTTCCAACTCTCTAATTTGTGCTCTGAAATACTGTGCTTCAGAATAATGTTCATTTCACCAAGACTTTGACTAATCCTCCTCATAATGCTTTTAGCATTTCGCACAATTCTCCCTTGCATGAGTCCCTGTGCAAAGAGAATAAATGCATGTTTACTCCTCAAAATGAGTTGCTCAGTAGTACTGACATCTGAGTTAATTGCCAGTTTCAAAATACTTAGGGTTTTCTTTACCATGCTCAGGTTTTGAGAGAGAAGCAGCTTTTTTGCTTCTCATAGTAAGGGGATAAAACCCACCAACAAAAGGTGTTGAAAAATGAGATGGGCAAATTCTCTCAGCAGCAGCCCACACTTATCACTTCTGTAACATTCTTAGCCTCTCCTTACCCAGTGTCTGAGAATTTGAAGCTTGAACTGATCCTCTCGGATTGCAGTGCAATATATGGCAATTACATCATTTGGAGCTCTTTCTAATAGGGAGCTACTATTTTTAGGTGAAGACAATTCCTACCTTAAAAATAATGTTATTTAGTATGCAGACTTTTGGAATCAAGTTTCAAGATACTCTTAAGTCCAGGTACCATGTCAAGCAGGTCTGACCTCAGACACGCAGGAATGCACAAGTCACTCTGAAAGGTTACACCTTCAGTGACAGGCCTCCCCACTTGAGCTGGGTCTGACACCGAGTCAATAAAAGAGAAGATTAGGATCATTATCATGTGTCATAATTTATGCCATGGTCTCACTTCTCTCCCAAAGGTTGCAACGTATCTAATTCTTTCCAGATGAAAACAAGGGAAAGAGGTGTTGTTGCTTCTTCAGTTAATGTGCTTCATGAAAAATAAATACATTTTATTTTTGGATTGGGCACACACATGAGCTTTCCACCGATTTCTTCATGCTTTTATGGCATATCATGTTCAACCTTATTTAGGGTTACAAAATTCCCAGCCAAAGTTCTATGTGGGAAAAGGGAGACATGATACTGAGAAATCCTAAAAGGAGAATGATGCTCAAGGCCAGGAATAATTCTTTTTCTATATTCAGTATCAGCTAAAGCTGAATCAAAATACAGTTTCTAGGTGTGGGCATTGTACCAGGTAAAAGGAAACACAATAATCATTTGAATATTGGACAATTGAGATTGTAAGGCTATGTAAAGGATGTTTTAAAGGAATATATTGAGCAGACAATTGGGGTTGTTTAGAAATTTGTGAAGAGCTGAGGGATATTCGGAGATTTCGTATTCAATAGCATCACTTATCCCTACCACCTCCATTTTGCATATAAGAAAATGGAGATATGGAGAGGTTGGCTTAATCACATGTAAACAGTAATCAAGGGGGCTAAGTCAGAGTCGAGGCTGGATCAGAGCCCAGCTCTCCTGACTTCCAGTCTGATGCAGTTTCCACTGAGGTGAAATGGTGACTTCATGACATCTGTCTCTGGCTGAATTGATCCGTGCGATGATTCGTAATCCTACGACTGCCGCCTTGCTTTCTGTAGGGAGGGAAACATGATTCTCTCTGCTATCCCAACTTTTACTATATGAAAAAGTGATTTCTATGGTCAGCATTACGTGCAGGGCAGTTTTGGTGTTTGTGGAGGTGAAGCAGAGAAAAGGTTTTGTCCAGTAAGAAATTTGTGACCATTAATCACAGTGTGTGAACTGAGTGGAGAAACGCCTACAAGGTGAGGGAAGCACAGTGCTGCTGTATCCGAGGCTGATGGGCACTAAGGGCGGAGATGCCGACCAATAAGCTTGTAGCCCTCATGGGATATTAAGGGACCGAAGAAGGAAGTGCCTCCGTTTTTAATAGCTCATCTCTGTTGCATTTGGACTCTGGTTTCCAGTTTTTTCAGCCTTCCAGTGAAGACTCACACAGATGATCTCCAATGAACTTTGAGACTTTTGACCTCGGACCAACCCTGAATCCTTGGTCCCCCTTGTTTTGCGGCTTGCAACCTCATGGGCTAAGCAACTGCTGGATCCTCCAGATCTCCAGCATGCAGATGGCCACTGTGGACTCTCTGGCCTCTGATCCTGTGAGCCCATCTAATAAATCACTGTGCATGATTATACACATATTTTCTATTGATTCTATTCCTCCAGAGAACCCTAACTAATGCAAGCATCAATAAGACCTTGAACTTACAAAAGCTATTAAATATAGTTGTAGAGTTTCCATAGACAGGAATACTAAAAGGAGAATAGGAAATCATCTCTTGTGGGTTATTTGATCTCATATTGTACTTTCTGAAGTTAACTGGTAAGACATGATTCTTTTCACAATTCTCTCAAGATTCAGGAAGTTATGATTTTAGTCCTAATTCTGGCCCATCTTTTTTCTTGTATTATACCTAAACAGAGCTCTTAAATGAACCCTTTGGGTTCTGATATGAACTTAATTGTGTCCTCAACAAATTCATATACCAAAGCCCTAATCTCCATTGTGACTCTTCAGGAGAAAAGGTCTTTAATGAGGTACTGAATGTTAAATGAGATCACAGAGGTGGATTCTTATTCAATAGGGCTAGGGCCTTTTTAAGGAGAGGAAGATGCCTCTCCATCCATACTTGCACAGAAGAAAGGCAACCTGAGACCACAGGGAGAAGGCGGCCTCCTACAAACCAGGAAGAGAGCTTTAGGGGAAGCCAGCTCTGATGGCACTTTGGTATTAAACTTCCAGCCTGCAGAAGTCATAAGGAAAAAATTGCGATTGGTTAAGTCATAAAATTAGTGGTGTTCAAACAGTCTTAGGAGACTTTTGGTAGTAATAAGTGGAATGGTCCTGTGACATCTACTTTAAAATGTAGAAGTAGCTTTGGAACCATGTGATGGGTAAGGACTGAAAGTGCTTTGAGATGCACTTTAGAAAAAGCCTAGTTTGTTTGCCTTGAATGTGCTTTTGGAAGCAACATGGATGTTAAAGGTGATTGTGATGACAATTCAGACATGAAGAGTATGCTACTTAGCAAGGAAATTTCTATGAAGTGGGAAAGAACCTGGCTGACTTGTGGTCCTGTATTATGGAAGGGTGAATTTGTAAGTGATGAAATTAGATGTTTACCTGAGGATATTTCTAGGTAAAGCTTTCAAGATGTGGCCTTAATTCCCTTTATTGGTTGTGGTCACTAATTGTAAAAGGTAAACTTGAATTGAGTAAGAATGACCTGGCAGATTAGTAAAGCTCTGGAGGTACCCGTGGAGGACTTACAGAGACCTCACATTGAGGAGGGAAGACACACCCTGGGAGTGGTGGCACCAGCACTCCCAGCCATTAGGCTTATGGTCTGGATAAAATAAAAAGGGAAGGGAAAAAGCCCTCCCACCTTTTTCTTCGGAGGAGTTCCAGTCTTCACCAGAACTTCATTTCAGAAATTGGCCCCCAGTTCCTTCAGGCTTCCAGCATCGATGCTTCTGCTTTCTAGAACAGACTATTTGGCTTTCTGACACAGAGTCACACTGGACTTTGAGGTGTGCTCCAGGCTTTTGGCCCTCAACTGGATCCTTAGGCTCTCCAGGGTGCACATGTGCATTTTTCATTCTTCTAAAGATGATCTGGAAGATAGTCCTTGGGTCTCTTCCACTTCTGATCCTGCAAGCCTACCAGGTAAATCCCTCCTATAATCACTCATATTTTACATTACACCTGTGCCTCCAATGAACATCGCTTACCATACAGTGTAAGAGGAGAGCCATAAGCTGAAGGAACTAGTAAGCAAAAAGAAACTAGAATTTGAAGATATAAGAAATTCTCAGCCTATCCATATTGCAAAAAATAAAAAAGCCTGTTCTGGCAAGAACACCAAGGGTGTGCTGGACAAACTCTCCATGGAGAGGTCGCTCGTGATCTTTATCAGCCAGCTCTGCAGAAGGCAGGAAGAGGGATGAGGCTATACCAGCTGAACAGCAATAAGTAAGGCAGGCTTTCAGCTCACATGTTTTCCTGCAGGCCGGAAGAGAGGTGTTTGGCTGCAAACATGCTGTATCCTTCAAGAAAAGGGAGAAGAACTCTAAAGGCGATGCAGAGACAGTTAGGTTGCCACTCCCGCCACATGCCCAGAGCATACGAGCCCTGGGGCAAAGATGGTTCCTTCTTGCATTCAGTGCGCGGAACCACCTCCCCTCTGCTTGGGGGCAGTGGTCCATGCTGCCCAGTGCTGTAGGCGGGGGCATCTGTGCAGCGCTGAGGAGATGGGACCACCCTATAGGGACATGAGGATAACTGCTCCTCCACCGGGCCTGGAAGGCAGAGCATCGAGACAAAGGGAATGATTCTTGAGCCTTAAGAACTAATGGAATAGGGGGCTGGGGGTATAGCTCAGTGGCATAAGCGCTTGCCTGGCAAGCGCAAGGTCCTGAGTTCGATCCCTGGTACCAGGAAAAAAAAAAATTAAAAAAAAAAATTAAAAAATTAAGAACTAATGGAATAGACCTTCCTAGGCCTTGATTTTATTTCAGACCAAAACTTCTAGAAAGAAAAAGAAAAGAAATTTCCAAACTTCTTTTTGGAATGAGGAAGTCTATCTTGTACCTGTATTTTAGAATCACATGTGTGGTTTCACAGGTGTACCGCCTGAGAGGAATTTTTGCCTCAGAATGAATCATTTAGAAACCTCACCTGTACCTGACTTAGATGACGTTCAGTGAGACTTTGGACTTGTAATGGATTTTGGAATGAGTTAAGGCTTTTGAAGCAGTTGGTCAATATGTTTTGCATGTGATAGGAATTTTGGGGAACCAAAGGGCAGAATGTTATAAACTGATCTTTGGAATCCCCAGATTCAGAAGTTGAAGCCCTAACCCCACTGTCACTATATTTGGAGGAGGCCTATGAAAAGGGAATGAAAACTAAGGGAGGTTTTAGTATGCGCCTTAATCAGAAAGGGCTGGGAACCCTCACAGGAGCATGAAGGGTCCCACAGATCTCTGAAGTGCCTGCGCAGAAGAAGGGCCTGATGAAGACACACTGTGAAGTCCAGGTGCAAGGAAGGAAGAGAGGCCTCACTGGAAACTGACCCTGGCGGAGCCCTGGCCTTAGACTTGCAGCATGTGGAGCCCGCTGTTTAAGCCACCCAGGCTGCGGTATATTGTCATGGAAGTCCCAGCAGACCAGCATAGGTCCTGTGTAACTTCTGCCCTTGGTACTTTACTGCTGTCCTCTGTTTCTGAGGCTGATCATTCCTTTTTTAAAATTTTCTAACCATAGTTTATGTATTCTTTGTATCAGAATCTGTACACATACATTTGATTCCTTCCAAATATTAGTGACTGTATATATTGTTTTTGCCCTGGTGACTCATTCTTTTATTATATATTGTCAGTATTATGCACCTGAATTTTTAATTGACATACAGTAAAACTAACTTTGTGTATCAAACGTGAAAAATACTGTACTCCAAATACAATACAATGAACAAATAAGAACTCAAAAGCTTCACCCAACTTCCATTTTGGGTACTTACATGGTATTTTTATAAGTTTACAATTTCCATTGTTTCCTACATACAAGACACACAAAACAAGAAAGGTAATTCAGAAAATTAGATGAAATTCTGGAGCTAATCACTTTTAGGTATCTTCCTCAAAGAGCTTAAGATATTATACCACAGTAATACATACCAATGTTTATAGCATCACAATTCATAACAGCTAACTCCTGAAAACAGCCTGTACACTCATCAGCAGACATGTCACGGAGGTCCCAGCAGACTGACATAGGTCCTTTTACCCCCCAACCAGCAGCAAAAGAAACATAAAGAGAATGTGGTATCTGTATATGATAGAATACTACTTGGTCATAAAGAAGGAAACATTTGAGACATTTGTGGATGCAACTGGAAAATATAATGTTCAGTAAAATAAATAAGACACATAAACTTGAATAGCACAGTGTAAACTAAGAGAAAAATAAAGGAAGGATAGAATGAGACAAGGTCTCCTGCAGATGGGAAGGGGTTCAGAGGACCAAGCACAAGGGGTTAGGGTGAAGAGATGGGCAAATAGGTAGAGTGAAGATATGCAGATACGAGGTCCTAATAACCTCTATGAAGGTGGACATTATACGCTATAAATATGAACTAAGATTAATAATATCAACAAGAATGAAAAGGGAGAAAGGGGAGCTAGGGGAGGAGGAAGGGAAGGGGAGAGAGGGGATCACAAAAGGAAATGAACCGTATTACATACATGTGCCGGTGTGCTAACTCCCAAGAGGAATGTAAAATGCGTGTACTGCAAACAAATACTGATAAAAAGACATAAAAATAGAAAGGATGACGGTGTTGGCAGAGCTTATTTCTTCTGGAAATAAGCCTCTCTATGGTTATAGAAGGCCGTCTCCTCTCTATACCGCTGTGTGTGTGTGTGTGTGTGTCTATGTCCTGCTCTTTCTTTTTCCAGTCCTAGTGACTAAGTCCAGCGACTTCACACTGAGCTACATCCCCAGCACTTTCTATTTACTTTATTTTTCAATTTTGTGACAGAGTTTTCCTAAGCTGTTGCTCAGGCTGAGCTGGGACTTGCAAACCTCCCGCCTCAGGGTGCTGCAGTGCTGGGGCCACACTGTGTGCCGCCCTGCTGGGTTCTAGTCTCTCCTTCTCGTGAGGGCACCAGTTACACCGGGTTAGAACTCGCTCATCTGACCTCCCTTTACTTTAATCACCTGCCTAAAGGCCCCATCTCCAAATACAGTAACATTCTGAGGTCAGAACTTCACCATATGGGGCTGGGGATATAGCTCAGTGGAATAAGCGCTTGCCTAGCAAGCGCAGGGTCCTGAGTTCGATCCCCAGTACCGCAAAAAAAAAAATTAAAAAAAAAAATTTAAAAAAAAAGAACTTCACCATATGAATTTTGGTGTGGTCGGGAGGGGAAGGGAGACACCAGGTACCCCATAACAGTAGGTCTTCTCCATCATCTTGCCTTACCTAGAGCTACCCCTGGATCCTTTTACCAAAGCTGCGATTCCAACAAGGTCTAGGAAATGTGAGTCCTGTATCTATTGCTACATGGCTAAACTTTAATTTATATTATTAATTGGCTAAATATGCCCTTGGTTTGCTACAAATAGTAAGGGTAAACAACACATGAACACAATGACCACAAATCCCAAAGAAATTTTTAAGTATCCCCAGGGCACTGGAGTACACAGATTTGATTTCCACCCTGTATATACATTCCTGAGGTGGAAATGATGCCTGGAAATGCATGCCAACTCTTTTACATCACAAGGGTCACATTTAGATCACTGCCTCAGGAAAAGGGAATACAACTCAGTTCTTAATTTGCCTTGAAGCAGACCTTTAAGTACCGGGAAGAAGTGAATTAAAGATTTTCTCCTCAGGGTAGCTCTGGGATAGAGTCAGTGAGGTTCTTTGGTAAACTGTAGCAGCACAACTGCTAAAAAGGATAGTGTGGGAACAGTGGATACAGTATGGATGGCGCCTAACGCAGATCCATACCTGCCTACACTTGCATATTATCTATTTACTTGTGTGTGTATCAGAAGCCCTAAACTTAGGTTTATCAGTTTTAATAATTTATTAGCCTCTGTTAGGCAGTTTGGTAGAGAGGAACTTATTTTGTATATACACAGCTCACCCGTATATAACATTCTCAGTACTACAAAAATTTCCTACTTTATAACAATAACTTCATGCAAGGATTACATTAAACATATTTTTGCAGCACTCCTAACCTGAAGGTAGAGTCGCTAGAAATGTGGGAAATTAAGAGGTTTCTCCATTAAGAAAAAAATTGTCCATAAAATCTCGCTAGCCTGTAGGATTTGTCAGACATTTGTAATCTTGTGTAAACATTAGTGTCAACATAGCCATTTCCTGTTAGTTTTGCAGATGTCAATGGGAAAGTCGAGTGTGGAATTACCTGAACAAACATTTAGGGTAGGACGGAGGGTAAAAGCGAATGCAGTGCTGAACACGTCAAAGCTAATGTAGGCAAAAAGAATGTATGACATAAAGTTGCTCTCTACACATGGGTTTCCATCTTTATCATACCCTCGCCCCCCACCAGAGGTGACACAGGCTGACACAGCCAACAATAACAAACCGCGTCCTCTGGTTCCTAGTTCTTTCTTCTGATGTCATAGATCACACACAGAATGGTTACTAGACATTTAGACTGGGCATAGTGGCGAACGCTTGTAATCCCAGCACTTGAGGGGCTGATGCAGAAAGATTGCTGCAAGTTCGAGGCCAGTCTGTGCTACATACCGAGTTCGAGGCCAGCCTGAACTACCTAGGAAGTCCCTGTCTCAAAAAAAATATTTGTAGTTTATCTCTATTTTCTGTGCTTCATTTTTATACAAGTACATTTCCTCAGAGTGTATCTATTTCTCTCTAAAAGCAGGTAGAAAGGACACATCAATGTATCATCTTGATCTGGAACTATTAATAGAGTTGGGTCTCTGCGTGCTTTGTGACCCTGCCTCTCATCCCAGATGGAAATTACCGAAAAAACTCCGTGGATCTGGCTCAATTAGCAGAGTGCTTTTTCAAAAGTAGGTGTGCTATGTCTATTAGAATGGTCTAATTCTACACGACGACCTCAGTACTGATCTGGGTGTATGGATTTCGGTTTATCCAAAGTTTAAAATTCGTTGGTGGAACTGGATAGAGAACACTTTCAGAGAAGGCAGAGACAGAACTGGGGAAGAACTGGGATAGAACCTGGATTCTTTATATTATTCTTTTCCAGATTAGCTAACAGTGATGAACTAATCTTTCTCTCTAAAACTCCTCTTCAAACACTTCATTGTCCTCGCTGTTGTGTTCCTTTTCATCCACCATGAAGAGAAAGGCAGAGATAACAGACTGGGCCCCATGACAAACTAACTCTGTTAACTGACTAGAACTCACTGAAACATTTCAGCATCCAAACTAAACACACGACGATTTTGAGAACAAAGACACTCATGTATTTCATTTGGGTCTGATACTACAGGTAGGGTCGATGGTGTACATGACCAGAACTTTTCTCTGATGAAGAGGGCAAATTCCATTACGTAGATGGAAGGAACAAGCCCAAGAACAGTGGTAAATATTTAGTTCACTAATCCAGACCCCTAGATTTTAGGCTCTGCTGTATTACTCATTATTTTTTCTTGGCAGAATTAAAGTCAAATTTCTGCAGTTAGCCAAATGTTAACCACTAGCTTCCAGAAGACAAGAGTGGCTCATTAGAATGATAATTTCATTTGATGAATAGAATTAGGAGTATGTGATGGAAAATTGTGCTTCAGAATCTGCTTACGAGTCTTGACAATCTGTTGAAACCATCCTCTCCTTCCATAGAAGCACAGTGCTTCACAGCAAGGGGACTTGGGAGTTGCAGAACCCATTCATTGGCATTTTCACATTAGATTAATACTCTAAAGTCAAACAGATCTCTGCCTGCCTCCTGTCTTTCTCTGCCAGATCTACCTTTCGCAGCCTTCCTTAGCTCCTGCCGAGATTCAGCGCAGGGCCTCACTGCCTGGTCCTGCGTGGGCTGGGCCCCTCGCAGCTGCGCTGAACCACAGAGAGCTGACAAAGACACTCTCTTACCACGCTGGACCTCGGCTTCCTCCCTTCCACAGCTGCCGCAGGACAAAGCGCCAATGCTCCGCTCATCAGCCTGCATACCCTCACTTTCCTGGTACCCGATGCTCAGAAGTTCAGGCTTTTTGCAATTTTAATACATGTCTTTTAACCCGTACTTTTTAGCAGTCACTCACCCTGAGCATACCCTCCTTGCACTCACCCCTTCTCTCTGGTTAATTTCTGTTCCACCTAAGCGCTCCCTTCAGCTGCCTCTTCCACCATCTCTCCTCTCTCTTGCTCACTCCAGAGTCCCTGCTCTGCCTGCCCGAGGGCCTTGCGCACGTGCTTACTGCTTCCTGCGCTGGGTCCTAATGATCTGTTTAGGTTTCTACCTTTTACACAGCTTCGTGAGCGTAGGAGCTTCATCCTAGTCTTGCATCCTGAGGTCTCAAATATTACAGGATATTTGCTCATCAAATAAGTAGGAAAATGAATAAACTAAACAATAGATGCTTGGTAAGTGAACACTGCTTTATTTTTTTTTGGCGTGCAACAACTTTGAGAAAACTAGTATCATTCTTATGCATCCTTTAGGGGTGTGTGCAGAAATCTAAACCAGATGAAAGATGTGAAAGAGCTTCATAGAATTCTGGGCACACAATAATGTTCATTGTGGATTCTTGCTTCCTTTGTTTTAAATTATGCAGTTAAACATAAAAGAGCTTATTTTGATATTTGTAATATAAATTTATTTTATCTAATGTAGAAATATTTTATATTACACTATTTGTGTTATAACTTATAAATATCTATTAATACAAATGCATTTACATCAAATCCCATCTCAAAATAGAACCAAATAGGAAAGAAACATGTTTTATTGAAGGTATTCAATCAACAGACATTTATAGGACATGGTGTCTGCCTGCCAACCACAGTGCTAACGCTGGGGTACTAACTTGGTCTCTCCTGACCTTCAAGGAGCTAATATAAGTGGGTTTCAGAAGCCCCAAGTCTTTCATCAATGCTGCCTCATGAAACCCACCTGAGTTTCCAGCAAGTTGGTAAGTCTATGTGTCTAGATTCCAGCTAATTGTTAGACCAGTCTTTCTTTTTAACCCAGAAGAAAGCTAATATTTTTATTAAATGGTGGATGCCAGGGATATATATGCTCTGTAATTTTAGATCTTCTTGAAAACCGATTCTTCAGACACTGTGCACATGCCATCAGCGAGAGGCAGCTTTCAGCTTCAGTGTGGTCTGAGACCGTGCCTCTTTGGCATCCGCACAGAAGGAACAAGCAGGAAAAGTCAGTTCTCTTTGACTCCTTAGCTACAGTCTACTCAAAGATGGTGCCAGGAGGAAGCTCTGCTACTGCGGTCACCGTGAGATGGACATTTACAGCAATGAAATGACAAGAGGATGTGGTTCACAGGGGTTTGTCCGAGAATCCCAGCTAGCTCTCCTCAGAGATGCAGGTACAACCAGCCCAGGAGACCCTCTTGAGAGCTTTACTGACCTATAACTACTGGACTACTGGAGTATTTGAGATATTCTCCAGAGACACAAAATCAACCATCGAGAGAAAATTCTGTCCTTTTTGCACCTTCTGTCTTCACTCTTAGACCTGGAGTCTGCTTAGACCTGGGGTCTGGCTTCTAGGATAATAAGCTTTTCAGTCACTTATTAGTACCCTACAAAAATGTGACCCTCATGAAATTAAATATGCATTTGTCTTAATGTCAGCATCATGGGTGTGCATGAATCTAGTGACAGGGAAATGAGAGTGAGCCCAGGACTTCAGAGTTATAGCCCGCTCGTTATTAGTTTTTCTCCCCTCTCCCCCAAAGTCATTTGGAGAGGCATTTCTAGCTGCCACATTCAGGGCAGGGGCACTTCAGGCATTTAATAGATAAGATGCCACTGATCCTGCTGAACCTATAAAGTGTAGGAGATGCCCCCTCAGCAAAGAATTACCAGGCCCTCAATACTAATGCTAATATATAAGAGGTGGTAAGATTTCCATTCTCTTCTGTTATCTTGCTACAAATTTTCATTTTCACCATGTTCTCAAAAACACATTTTAAACACAAAGAAAGATATAAATGAAGTTTCTGTTCTCATAGATCTTATAGCGTTTGTTCAATGAGATTGTGCGGATACTTAGAGAATGTTAACACTTCAATAAAGCAGGGAACAAAAATGAAGGACAACCTTGGTTGCCAAATAAATGGTATGAGTGTTTTTTCTATGAGAAAGGGATGAAAGAATTCACAAAGGGAACAGAAGTTTGCTCTGAAATCATAAACTCCATGGGGTTAGGACTCGGATCTCTTTTGCACATTGCTGTGTTCCTGAATCTTAGTCCAATGCTTGGTATTCAACACCTACATAGGGTACCGGATAAATATTTATGCAGGAATTCACAATAGATTTGGATAGAGAAGCCAGATATTTTCTAGAAGTTGAGGAGGAGTGCTGAAGGTGAAGGCAAGGAGGAAGGAAAGGGGCTGATGCACCCCGGCTCAGGTAGCTGTAAAATAGGAGAGAAGGAGCAGGGCTATGAGGAAAGGAAATCTGCTGCTGGACCAGACGTTTGGATTTGCTTTACAGGGGCAGGGAACGCAGACCGGGGCCGTGTTTGCTTCTGAACACTGTCCACTTGTTTGAATCTGGGGATGCCTTCGATTGTGCTGTGCTGAGGTGAGACCAGTGTGCTAGTACCAATGTGTGTGTGTGTGGGTGGGTGGTTAGTGTTGCATGAAAAGAGTCCTGTATATCTAAGCCTCTCCCTAAACCCCTGGCCCAATCCACCACCTTTCTACCCAGGCTGGACTGAGCCTGGACTCCTGTGTGTGGCAGGAACTCATAACTCAGGAATGGAAGACACACTGCCCAGCATGTGCTTGGTCACTTCCTGCTGTGACTGCAGCAGGGCCTGCAATGATGGCTCCAGTGTTCCCTGCAGACCTAAGGAAATTCCCGCCTGATGTGGCTACCGTTGGGAAGTTTGGCTTTGCTGGCATTGTAACTAAGTTGTGACTCAACTGAAAGTTCATAGCACCTTTAAAATAGCTACTGGTCTCCTCAGAGGAAGTGGGAAAGACCAGGGGAAGGGAAGCAGGTTTTCTGAATAGCTCCATGACCTGCTTGCTCTACCAATTCTGCTTAGCTTGGAATCTTCCATAGACAGTGTCAGTGGGTCACGGGCCCTAAGTGCCTTTCTGAGGACCTAGGGAATACCTAAGAAGCATTCTTCTCAGGGACAAAGCAAGCGAGCATGGGAGTTTGGACCTGACTGGAAGGGAAATTTCTTTCCTGGCCTGGAAAACTCCAGGTTTTTATTATTATTATTATTATTGTTATTATTGTTATTTTTAGCCTTTGCCCTTTCTTTCATTTATCCCATGTTGAGTGTGTGGGGGTGTGTGTGTGTGTAACAGAATTGAACCTAGGGCCTTTGCACTGAGCTACATCCCTTTTTACTTTTTGAGACAGGGTCTTGCTAAGTTCCCCAAGTGGGACTTGAACTTGTGACCCTTTTGCCCCAGCCTCCCAGAGTGCTGGGATTATAGGCATTCACTGCTATGTCTGGTACAGATGTCTTTTTGGTACAGGAAGATGAAGTAAGGCTGTAGTGTGCCCAGGACAGCTGGATAAAAGATGCCCCAAAAGTCAGGAGGGATAGAGCCTGGTTTTAACTAACATCCCCAAATGTTTGGCCTGCACCTGCCAGGAGGGTCACCCAGACACTCAAGTGGTGATCACCTGGTAAAAGAGGTGGGATGATGTGACTTTCACATCTTGTTTCCATTAGCATTGGTTTTAATTTGAGGACACCCACAAATGTTATGATGATATTCAGTATATAATATTAACATGATGGTATCTTATCTCTATGATTTTTAGTGATTAGTTGTTACAAAGTTATAAGTAAATTCTGATTGAGTATGAGTAGAGTGGCTTGTTTTCATTTTACAATAGAGGAAATGAAGGAGGTAGGAAATTCATTTACTGACAACTTGAAATGGTCATGTTTTGTACTAAAAGGGTTCACATGTCCAAACCCTGAAGAATATTTACTAACACTGAATCACATAAAACTGCGAAGATTTAGCAAATCTTTTATGTACAAAAATGGCAGTTTCATAGGTCCAATGTAAAGTGATCAGTTAAGGTGAGTCTCCTTTCTACCTTTTATATATAAGTTGTTTTGGAGATCATTATTTTATTTACCTAGCTTAAGCATATTTAGCTTTACCTCCACAGATTTTGCTTTTAACTCTGGGAAAAAAGCTTATCAGATTAGAAGAACCATTATAGTCAGGCTTTCTCTTGCCTAGCTTTTTGGGCTTTCCTCTGAGGATCTTTTCTCTGGAAGCTTAATGCTGCCTGATTCCGGAACAATTCCTGAGACAGGCAGGTAGGTTTTGGCTGACTCAGTCTCTTCTTCCTGCTGTATGGGGTCTAGAACTAGTCTGACATCCATGAGCTCAGAGCCCAGGGGCCAAGGATGAAATCTGTACCTTTCAGTCACTAGCTCAGTGCAAGTCATGTCTCAGGCCACACAGCTGAGCTTCTCCTGGCTTGGTGTCCCAAGTCCCTCTCTGTTTTGCTTCTTAAAGTTTAGTTGTGTTGGAAACTCAAACCAGGCTGGCACCTGACTTACTAGCTTTTTGCTCCTTGATCTTCTGAGAGATTAGTCTTGTCCACACTTGCTGGTGTCCTGTTATAGAAAAGATGGGCCATCCAGACTCATGGTGCTGCCTCCTCCATCTTTGCTACTCCCCAGGCACCACTACTGCTAATCACATCAGAGAATTTGGACATTTTCCTTTGGCCTTTTAACTTAGAGGTCTCATCTCTTCACAGGCTTTCTCCCAAAACTGGTAATGACTTAGGTTGGGTCTCATCCCATGGTATAGGTGTGAAGACTTTCTAGTAGGGCTTCCTGGCCACTCTCAGATGGACAATGACCACTAACACTGGCTCTTCGACCTCAAATCCACTTACATCTTGGGATATAATCCTGCTTTGTGGTTGATGATAAGGAGATGGGAACAGGAGGTGGGTGGGAAAATAAACCTCCCATAGAATACTCAAGCCAAACCAAGCAGTGTGGGTAGAAGGGACTATAGAACAAAAGATGGAGGAGATATATAGTCTGGGGCATCCTCATGTACAACTCAGCTGGGCGTGTATAGGAGAGAAAAGGAACATGCTCCTGTAAGACCAGCCTTTATGTTTTTGTAGTGAAATTAAACTAGGGAGTGAAGATGGGGAAACTGCCTTAGTGACCCAATTGCTTTATAAACCATGGATCTTTACAATTAGCTAGAAAGAATAACAAAGGACAGGGAGATCTGGGGATTGGAATAATTGAGTTCAGAAATGCTATGTAGAATTGAACAATTTCTTTATCCCCTTTCAGGGGCCAGGAATAACATTTTCATTTTAACTCATTTTTCTTGTTTATTTTTTGTATACATAATATGAAGTAATAGGTAAAGTGAAAACAGGTCACATTTTTGCATCAAGTTGTCAAAAAATGGTAAGAGGAAAACAAGTTTTCTCACTCAGTAAGCACTACATTTTTCCTTCCCTTGACTTTGATCCTGAGAAAAAACACAATCATAGAAGAATGAAGAGTCACATGACCCAAGTCCCTTCTCTGTCATTTTGTAGTAGTCTGTCATCTCTGGTGGTCCAAGGTGCTCATCAAATAATGCGTGGTCAGGCAGATAATCCAGGGCCAATCCAATGAGATGGCATGTGTCTTGCACCTCTCGCTTTTTCTAGCATTCATCACACACCCATTCCGTTTTGTAGCTATTACCACGCACATCTAGATTTGGTTTCCTACCGAGCTAGTCGCATGTGCTAGACTTAATTACTTTTTAATTTTTAAATTTTCCAAATTTATTGAACATAAAAATCATTAATATAATAAAGCCCCAGGTACATGTCACCCCAAATTAAGAAAAATTAATATTTTGCAATCTTTATTTCATATTTAAAAAACAATAAAAGTTTCTTATACTCTCCCCTTACAGGTACCTACTACAGCCTTGAATTTGGTGAAGATTCTTTCTGAACTAAGTATCTGTAGGGGAATCTATTATGAAAATAGGCTGTTGTTTGCTGTGTTTAAAAAACTGACATGAGTTGTATTGAATGAACTACTTGTTTCAGTCTATAGCTTGCGTTTCCCCTTTAAATTTATACTCTTGAGACTTATCCCTACTGATAATCTAGTGCCCATATTGTAGCTCTGATTCATTCATTTCAACTGGGGTTCAGAGTCTGACAGGACACATAGCCTATACAGTTTATTTAGTATTTTTTACTTGCTTGGTTATTTCCACTTAGGTTATTTTCCTTTCATTTTTTAATTACAACAAATGATGCTGCTCGGGATGTCTCACACACATCTCCTTGTGCACCCAGAGGTGTAACTGCATGGATTAAGTGGGCGTGCTAGGAACATCTTACTGTGTATTGACAAATTGCTCTTCAAAACTAGTGTACCATGCAATATTCCTGACAAGTGTCAACTTTCCATTTCCCCAAGTTCTTGTGAAACTTTTTAAAACCTGGAAATGGCCCCCAGTGTGATGGGTATGGCAGGCTTTCCCAATGGTGCTTTAACGTGCATTTTTTCTTCTTTTTTGTTTTGTCCATTTCATTCTTTTCTTTTGGGGATTATAGACTTTCATCTGTGTTAATCAAGGTCCCAGCAAGAAACAGATGGCACACTGAAGTGGGAATATCTTGAGGAGTCTCCTTACCAAGAGGGGTGCAAAGTATCATTTTTACAGTTAAAGTACTTCTTTTCTATTCTAGTTTGCTATGAATTTTTTTGGTTTGATTTGTTGAGAAAGGCAGCAGTCAGTTCTAGAGACAAGACTTTTCTCTTTGAATTCGGTCAAACTTGAGTTCAAGTTCTGGCTCCTGCTTTATGTCCTGAGACAACATATATGATCTCTGCAAGCTACACTGGCTTCTTTATGTTCAGTGAAGTACTATTACTTATATGCATATCTATATACATGTATGTGTACATGTGTAGGTACAGACACACATATAATTGAATAATACATGCACCCTAAACATGTAGTAGATGCTCAATAAATGCATCTGTTGTTGCTATGATTAAGCACTTACTATGTATTTGCAGTAGGCAGCAAGGATGCCAAAGTAAGTAAGGCTTGTGCCCTGTCTTAGGAGTTTGGACAGATTTGGATACCGGGAAGTAAAATACTGTGTTCTAGTTTCCATAAAAGTCTGCACAAAGTAAAATAGAGGTTGAAGGAAAGAAACTGGGGAGAAATGTACAAGCCTTTAGGAGGAGATGGCTGAATCAAAAGCTAATGTCTAGGTATCTTCCAGACAGCCTGGGAGGGAGGACTCTCCAGGTGGCGAGAGCACTACAAGGAGGGCAGGAAAAAGAGAAATGGCCTGTTATGTTTAGAAGTTAACCATTTGTCACATGGACTGCAAGCCAGAAGAGTGGGTAAGGGAGAGAAGGATAGAGGCTTTAAATGCTAGCCCATGGAAAATGCATATCAAATAAAGTCCTGAGGACCTGAAAAACTCGAAGTTTTCACAGTAGAAGAATAATTTGATCTGATTTGCATTTTATAGCAAAATCATTCTGGCATCATTTTGCAAATTGGAAGGGTTCACATAAGAGTGTCAGCTTCGTTGCCTGACAGTGAGCTGGAGTCCCTGGTCTCTCAGTAGTTTTGTGAGCTTGAGTTATTTATTGAATCTCTAAGCTCTCATATCCCTCTATGTAGAAGGGGTAGTCACATGCTATTCCATAGGCTTGCTGGAGGATTTCATGTGATAATTCACACAAGTCCTGGCATATAGCAAACCAAGTGAGGCAGTAGAAACTCATGGACCTTACAGTGTTCAAACACCTCTTGTACCCTCCAGCTCTAGTGTGGAAGACAGCCCAATGTTTTGAATTGCTCAAGTATGCTGGGTCACAGGCAATGCTGAGGTAGGTTGGCTGGATGGTCAAATTAATTTTAGTAAAGGCAGAGAAAGGTAGATACAAAAGGAAAGCAGAAATGAATGACACTACCAAGTGACAAAGAGTTCCTTTTCTTTTTTTTGGCGGTACTGGGGATTGAACTCAGGACCCTGCGCTTGCTAGGCAGGCGCTTATTCCACTGAGCTATATCCCCAGCTCTGTGACAAAGAGTTTCTCTCTTTTTGTGTGTGGAACAGAATAAACATGAAGAAGATTTCAGTCAACTTTAAATACAAAGATACCAACTGGGCATAAAGTTGAGTAGAAGGATATTCAGGAGCAAATATAGTCCATGTGACCTCTCTCCAGAACCATTGTAGAAATGAGTCAGGCATGCATATTGTGTAATTTAGTTCTATGACTAGCATTCAAGAGAAATGTCCAGTATGGGGCCAAATGTTCCATACTGAACATTTAAATCAACACTTGTCCACAGCATTCCTACCTATACCCAGGTGAGCCTTGCTGTGAAGTGGGACTCCTAGAGAGAAGATGGAAGGAAGGAAGGAAGGAAGGAGGAGGAGG